>CAWYQG010000181.1:0-187201 GCA_963966155.1 Clivina fossor
AAATGCTTGTAAATTCGCGTTTTTAAGCAGAAATTGACGATTTTTTGCTTTTTCGCTTCGCTGGTTTAATGAGAAATCGGATTTTTTGAAAAAGTTCAATATCTCCAGTAGTTTTTAAGTTTTCGAGCCAAAAACGTACAAATGCTTGTAAATTCGCGTTTTTAAGCAGAAATTGACGATTTTTTGCTTTTTCGCTTCGCTGGTTTAATGAGAAATCGGATTTTTTGAAAAAGTTCAATATCTCCAGTAGTTTTTAAGTTTTCGAGCCAAAAACGTACAAATGCTTGTAAATTCGCGTTTTTAAGCAGAAATTGACGATTTTTTGCTTTTTCGCTTCGCTGGTTTAATGAGAAATCGGATTTTTTGAAAAAGTTCAATATCTCCAGTAGTTTTTAAGTTTTCGAGCCAAAAACGTACAAATGCTTGTAAATTCGCGTTTTTAAGCAGAAATTGACGATTTTTTGCTTTTTCGCTTCGCTGGTTTAATGAGAAATCGGATTTTTTGAAAAAGTTCAATATCTCCAGTAGTTTTTAAGTTTGCGAGCCAAAAACGTACAAATGCTTGTAAATTCGCGTTTTTAAGCAGAAATTGACGATTTTTTGCTTTTTCGCTTCGCTGGTTTAATGAGAAATCGGATTTTTTGAAAAAGTTCAATATCTCCAGTAGTTTTTAAGTTGGCGAGCCAAAAACGTACAAATGCTTGTAAATTCGCGTTTTTAAGCAGAAATTGACGATTTTTTGCTTTTTCGCTTCGCTGGTTTAATGAGAAATCGGATTTTTTGAAAAAGTTCAATATCTCCAGTAGTTTTTAAGTTGGCGAGCCAAAAACGTACAAATGCTTGTAAATTCGCGTTTTTAAGCAGAAATTGACGATTTTTTGCTTTTTCGCTTCGCTGGTTTAATGAGAAATCGGATTTTTTGAAAAAGTTCAATATCTCCAGTAGTTTTTAAGTTGGCGAGCCAAAAACGTACAAATGCTTGTAAATTCGCGTTTTTAAGCAGAAATTGACGATTTTTTGCATTTTCGCTTCGCTGGTTTAATGAGAAATCGGATTTTTTGAAAAAGTTCAATATCTCCAGTAGTTTTTAAGTTTTCGAGCCAAAAACGTACAAATGCTTGTAAATTCGCGTTTTTAAGCAGAAATTGACGATTTTTTGCTTTTTCGCTTCGCTGGTTTAATGAGAAATCGGATTTTTTGAAAAAGTTCAATATCTCCAGTAGTTTTTAAGTTGGCGAGCCAAAAACGTACAAATGCTTGTAAATTCGCGTTTTTAAGCAGAAATTGACGATTTTTTGCTTTTTCGCTTCGCTGGTTTAATGAGAAATCGGATTTTTTGAAAAAGTTCAATATCTCCAGTAGTTTTTAAGTTTTCGAGCCAAAAACGTACAAATGCTTGTAAATTCGCGTTTTTAAGCAGAAATTGACGATTTTTTGCTTTTTCGCTTCGCTGGTTTAATGAGAAATCGGATTTTTTGAAAAAGTTCAATATCTCCAGTAGTTTTTAAGTTGGCGAGCCAAAAACGTACAAATGCTTGTAAATTCGCGTTTTTAAGCAGAAATTGACGATTTTTTGCTTTTTCGCTTCGCTGGTTTAATGAGAAATCGGATTTTTTGAAAAAGTTCAATATCTCCAGTAGTTTTTAAGTTTTCGAGCCAAAAACGTACAAATGCTTGTAAATTCGCGTTTTTAAGCAGAAATTGACGATTTTTTGCTTTTTCGCTTCGCTGGTTTAATGAGAAATCGGATTTTTTGAAAAAGTTCAATATCTCCAGTAGTTTTTAAGTTGGCGAGCCAAAAACGTACAAATGCTTGTAAATTCGCGTTTTTAAGCAGAAATTGACGATTTTTTGCTTTTTCGCTTCGCTGGTTTAATGAGAAATCGGATTTTTTGAAAAAGTTCAATATCTCCAGTAGTTTTTAAGTTGGCGAGCCAAAAACGTACAAATGCTTGTAAATTCGCGTTTTTAAGCAGAAATTGACGATTTTTTGCTTTTTCGCTTCGCTGGTTTAATGAGAAATCGGATTTTTTGAAAAAGTTCAATATCTCCAGTAGTTTTTAAGTTTTCGAGCCAAAAACGTACAAATGCTTGTAAATTCGCGTTTTTAAGCAGAAATTGACGATTTTTTGCTTTTTCGCTTCGCTGGTTTAATGAGAAATCGGATTTTTTGAAAAAGTTCAATATCTCCAGTAGTTTTTAAGTTTTCGAGCCAAAAACGTACAAATGCTTGTAAATTCGCGTTTTTAAGCAGAAATTGACGATTTTTTGCTTTTTCGCTTCGCTGGTTTAATGAGAAATCGGATTTTTTGAAAAAGTTCAATATCTCCAGTAATTTTTAAGTTTTCGAGCCAAAAACGTACAAATGCTTGTAAATTCGCGTTTTTAAGCAGAAATTGACGATTTTTTGCTTTTTCGCTTCGCTGGTTTAATGAGAAATCGGATTTTTTGAAAAAGTTCAATATCTCCAGTAGTTTTTAAGTTGGCGAGCCAAAAATGTACAAATGCTTGTAAATTCGCGTTTTTAAGCAGAAATTGACGATTTTTTGCTTTTTCGCTTCGCTGGTTTAATAAGAAATCGGATTTTTTGAAAAAGTTCAATATCTCCAGTAGTTTTCAAGTTTTCGAGCCAAAAATGTACAAATGCTTGTAAATTCGCGTTTTTAAGCAGAAATTGACGATTTTTTGCTTTTTCGCTTAGCTGGTTTAATGAGAAATCGGATTTTTTGAAAAAGTTCAATATCTCCAGTAGTTTTTAAGTTGGCGAGCCAAAAACGTACAAATGCTTGTAAATTCGCGTTTTTAAGCAGAAATTGACGATTTTTTGCTTTTTCGCTTCGCTGGTTTAATGAGAAATCGGATTTTTTGAAAAAGTTCAATATCTCCAGTAGTTTTTAAGTTGGCGAGCCAAAAACGTACAAATGCTTGTAAATTCGCGTTTTTAAGCAGAAATTGACGATTTTTTGCTTTTTCGCTTCGCTGGTTTAATGAGAAATCGGATTTTTTGAAAAAGTTCAATATCTCCAGTAGTTTTTAAGTTGGCGAGCCAAAAACGTACAAATGCTTGTAAATTCGCGTTTTTAAGCAGAAATTGACGATTTTTTGCTTTTTCGCTTCGCTGGTTTAATGAGAAATCGGATTTTTTGAAAAAGTTCAATATCTCCAGTAGTTTTTAAGTTGGCGAGCCAAAAACGTACAAATGCTTGTAAATTCGCGTTTTTAAGCAGAAATTGACGATTTTTTGCTTTTTCGCTTCGCTGGTTTAATGAGAAATCGGATTTTTTGAAAAAGTTCAATATCTCCAGTAGTTTTTAAGTTGGCGAGCCAAAAACGTACAAATGCTTGTAAATTCGCGTTTTTAAGCAGAAATTGACGATTTTTTGCTTTTTCGCTTCGCTGGTTTAATGAGAAATCGGATTTTTTGAAAAAGTTCAATATCTCCAGTAGTTTTTAAGTTGGCGAGCCAAAAACGTACAAATGCTTGTAAATTCGCGTTTTTAAGCAGAAATTGACGATTTTTTGCTTTTTCGCTTCGCTGGTTTAATGAGAAATCGGATTTTTTGAAAAAGTTCAATATCTCCAGTAGTTTTTAAGTTGGCGAGCCAAAAACGTACAAATGCTTGTAAATTCGCGTTTTTAAGCAGAAATTGACGATTTTTTGCTTTTTCGCTTCGCTGGTTTAATGAGAAATCGGATTTTTTGAAAAAGTTCAATATCTCCAGTAGTTTTTAAGTTGGCGAGCCAAAAACGTACAAATGCTTGTAAATTCGCGTTTTTAAGCAGAAATTGTCGATTTTTTGCTTTTTCGCTTCGCTGGTTTAATGAGAAATCGGATTTTTTGAAAAAGTTCAATATCTCCAGTAGTTTTTAAGTTGGCGAGCCAAAAACGTACAAATGCTTGTAAATTCGCGTTTTTAAGCAGAAATTGACGATTTTTTGCTTTTTCGCTTCGCTGGTTTAATGAGAAATCGGATTTTTTGAAAAAGTTCAATATCTCCAGTAGTTTTTAAGTTGGCGAGCCAAAAACGTACAAATGCTTGTAAATTCGCGTTTTTAAGCAGAAATTGACGATTTTTTGCTTTTTCGCTTCGCTGGTTTAATGAGAAATCGGATTTTTTGAAAAAGTTCAATATCTCCAGTAGTTTTTAAGTTGGCGAGCCAAAAACGTACAAATGCTTGTAAATTCGCGTTTTTAAGCAGAAATTGACGATTTTTTGCTTTTTCGCTTCGCTGGTTTAATGAGAAATCGGATTTTTTGAAAAAGTTCAATATCTCCAGTAGTTTTTAAGTTGGCGAGCCAAAAACGTACAAATGCTTGTAAATTCGCGTTTTTAAGCAGAAATTGACGATTTTTTGCTTTTTCGCTTCGCTGGTTTAATGAGAAATCGGATTTTTTGAAAAAGTTCAATATCTCCAGTAGTTTTTAAGTTGGCGAGCCAAAAACGTACAAATGCTTGTAAATTCGCGTTTTTAAGCAGAAATTGACGATTTTTTGCTTTTTCGCTTCGCTGGTTTAATGAGAAATCGGATTTTTTGAAAAAGTTCAATATCTCCAGTAGTTTTTAAGTTGGCGAGCCAAAAACGTACAAATGCTTGTAAATTCGCGTTTTTAAGCAGAAATTGACGATTTTTTGCTTTTTCGCTTCGCTGGTTTAATGAGAAATCGGATTTTTTGAAAAAGTTCAATATCTCCAGTAGTTTTTAAGTTGGCGAGCCAAAAACGTACAAATGCTTGTAAATTCGCGTTTTTAAGCAGAAATTGACGATTTTTTGCTTTTTCGCTTCGCTGGTTTAATGAGAAATCGGATTTTTTGAAAAAGTTCAATATCTCCAGTAGTTTTTAAGTTGGCGAGCCAAAAACGTACAAATGCTTGTAAATTCGCGTTTTTAAGCAGAAATTGACGATTTTTTGCTTTTTCGCTTCGCTGGTTTAATGAGAAATCGGATTTTTTGAAAAAGTTCAATATCTCCAGTAGTTTTTAAGTTGGCGAGCCAAAAACGTACAAATGCTTGTAAATTCGCGTTTTTAAGCAGAAATTGACGATTTTTTGCTTTTTCGCTTCGCTGGTTTAATGAGAAATCGGATTTTTTGAAAAAGTTCAATATCTCCAGTAGTTTTTAAGTTGGCGAGCCAAAAACGTACAAATGCTTGTAAATTCGCGTTTTTAAGCAGAAATTGACGATTTTTTGCTTTTTCGCTTCGCTGGTTTAATGAGAAATCGGATTTTTTGAAAAAGTTCAATATCTCCAGTAGTTTTTAAGTTGGCGAGCCAAAAACGTACAAATGCTTGTAAATTCGCGTTTTTAAGCAGAAATTGACGATTTTTTGCTTTTTCGCTTCGCTGGTTTAATGAGAAATCGGATTTTTTGAAAAAGTTCAATATCTCCAGTAGTTTTTAAGTTGGCGAGCCAAAAACGTACAAATGCTTGTAAATTCGCGTTTTTAAGCAGAAATTGACGATTTTTTGCTTTTTCGCTTCGCTGGTTTAATGAGAAATCGGATTTTTTGAAAAAGTTCAATATCTCCAGTAGTTTTTAAGTTGGCGAGCCAAAAACGTACAAATGCTTGTAAATTCGCGTTTTTAAGCAGAAATTGACGATTTTTTGCTTTTTCGCTTCGCTGGTTTAATGAGAAATCGGATTTTTTGAAAAAGTTCAATATCTCCAGTAGTTTTTAAGTTGGCGAGCCAAAAACGTACAAATGCTTGTAAATTCGCGTTTTTAAGCAGAAATTGACGATTTTTTGCTTTTTCGCTTCGCTGGTTTAATGAGAAATCGGATTTTTTGAAAAAGTTCAATATCTCCAGTAGTTTTTAAGTTGGCGAGCCAAAAACGTACAAATGCTTGTAAATTCGCGTTTTTAAGCAGAAATTGACGATTTTTTGCTTTTTCGCTTCGCTGGTTTAATGAGAAATCGGATTTTTTGAAAAAGTTCAATATCTCCAGTAGTTTTTAAGTTGGCGAGCCAAAAACGTACAAATGCTTGTAAATTCGCGTTTTTAAGCAGAAATTGACGATTTTTTGCTTTTTCGCTTCGCTGGTTTAATGAGAAATCGGATTTTTTGAAAAAGTTCAATATCTCCAGTAGTTTTTAAGTTGGCGAGCCAAAAACGTACAAATGCTTGTAAATTCGCGTTTTTAAGCAGAAATTGACGATTTTTTGCTTTTTCGCTTCGCTGGTTTAATGAGAAATCGGATTTTTTGAAAAAGTTCAATATCTCCAGTAGTTTTTAAGTTGGCGAGCCAAAAACGTACAAATGCTTGTAAATTCGCGTTTTTAAGCAGAAATTGACGATTTTTTGCTTTTTCGCTTCGCTGGTTTAATGAGAAATCGGATTTTTTGAAAAAGTTCAATATCTCCAGTAGTTTTTAAGTTGGCGAGCCAAAAACGTACAAATGCTTGTAAATTCGCGTTTTTAAGCAGAAATTGACGATTTTTTGCTTTTTCGCTTCGCTGGTTTAATGAGAAATCGGATTTTTTGAAAAAGTTCAATATCTCCAGTAGTTTTTAAGTTGGCGAGCCAAAAACGTACAAATGCTTGTAAATTCGCGTTTTTAAGCAGAAATTGACGATTTTTTGCTTTTTCGCTTCGCTGGTTTAATGAGAAATCGGATTTTTTGAAAAAGTTCAATATCTCCAGTAGTTTTTAAGTTGGCGAGCCAAAAACGTACAAATGCTTGTAAATTCGCGTTTTTAAGCAGAAATTGACGATTTTTTGCTTTTTCGCTTCGCTGGTTTAATGAGAAATCGGATTTTTTGAAAAAGTTCAATATCTCCAGTAGTTTTTAAGTTGGCGAGCCAAAAACGTACAAATGCTTGTAAATTCGCGTTTTTAAGCAGAAATTGACGATTTTTTGCTTTTTCGCTTCGCTGGTTTAATGAGAAATCGGATTTTTTGAAAAAGTTCAATATCTCCAGTAGTTTTTAAGTTGGCGAGCCAAAAACGTACAAATGCTTGTAAATTCGCGTTTTTAAGCAGAAATTGACGATTTTTTGCTTTTTCGCTTCGCTGGTTTAATGAGAAATCGGATTTTTTGAAAAAGTTCAATATCTCCAGTAGTTTTTAAGTTGGCGAGCCAAAAACGTACAAATGCTTGTAAATTCGCGTTTTTAAGCAGAAATTGACGATTTTTTGCTTTTTCGCTTCGCTGGTTTAATGAGAAATCGGATTTTTTGAAAAAGTTCAATATCTCCAGTAGTTTTTAAGTTGGCGAGCCAAAAACGTACAAATGCTTGTAAATTCGCGTTTTTAAGCAGAAATTGACGATTTTTTGCTTTTTCGCTTCGCTGGTTTAATGAGAAATCGGATTTTTTGAAAAAGTTCAATATCTCCAGTAGTTTTTAAGTTGGCGAGCCAAAAACGTACAAATGCTTGTAAATTCGCGTTTTTAAGCAGAAATTGACGATTTTTTGCTTTTTCGCTTCGCTGGTTTAATGAGAAATCGGATTTTTTGAAAAAGTTCAATATCTCCAGTAGTTTTTAAGTTGGCGAGCCAAAAACGTACAAATGCTTGTAAATTCGCGTTTTTAAGCAGAAATTGACGATTTTTTGCTTTTTCGCTTCGCTGGTTTAATGAGAAATCGGATTTTTTGAAAAAGTTCAATATCTCCAGTAGTTTTTAAGTTGGCGAGCCAAAAACGTACAAATGCTTGTAAATTCGCGTTTTTAAGCAGAAATTGACGATTTTTTGCTTTTTCGCTTCGCTGGTTTAATGAGAAATCGGATTTTTTGAAAAAGTTCAATATCTCCAGTAGTTTTTAAGTTGTCGAGCCAAAAACGTACAAATGCTTGTAAATTCGCGTTTTTAAGCAGAAATTGACGATTTTTTGCTTTTTCGCTTCGCTGGTTTAATGAGAAATCGGATTTTTTGAAAAAGTTCAATATCTCCAGTAGTTTTTAAGTTGGCGAGCCAAAAACGTACAAATGCTTGTAAATTCGCGTTTTTAAGCAGAAATTGACGATTTTTTGCTTTTTCGCTTCGCTGGTTTAATGAGAAATCGGATTTTTTGAAAAAGTTCAATATCTCCAGTAGTTTTTAAGTTGGCGAGCCAAAAACGTACAAATGCTTGTAAATTCGCGTTTTTAAGCAGAAATTGACGATTTTTTGCTTTTTCGCTTCGCTGGTTTAATGAGAAATCGGATTTTTTGAAAAAGTTCAATATCTCCAGTAGTTTTTAAGTTGGCGAGCCAAAAACGTACAAATGCTTGTAAATTCGCGTTTTTAAGCAGAAATTGACGATTTTTTGCTTTTTCGCTTCGCTGGTTTAATGAGAAATCGGATTTTTTGAAAAAGTTCAATATCTCCAGTAGTTTTTAAGTTGGCGAGCCAAAAACGTACAAATGCTTGTAAATTCGCGTTTTTAAGCAGAAATTGACGATTTTTTGCTTTTTCGCTTCGCTGGTTTAATGAGAAATCGGATTTTTTGAAAAAGTTCAATATCTCCAGTAGTTTTTAAGTTGGCGAGCCAAAAACGTACAAATGCTTGTAAATTCGCGTTTTTAAGCAGAAATTGACGATTTTTTGCTTTTTCGCTTCGCTGGTTTAATGAGAAATCGGATTTTTTGAAAAAGTTCAATATCTCCAGTAGTTTTTAAGTTGGCGAGCCAAAAACGTACAAATGCTTGTAAATTCGCGTTTTTAAGCAGAAATTGACGATTTTTTGCTTTTTCGCTTCGCTGGTTTAATGAGAAATCGGATTTTTTGAAAAAGTTCAATATCTCCAGTAGTTTTTAAGTTGGCGAGCCAAAAACGTACAAATGCTTGTAAATTCGCGTTTTTAAGCAGAAATTGACGATTTTTTGCTTTTTCGCTTCGCTGGTTTAATGAGAAATCGGATTTTTTGAAAAAGTTCAATATCTCCAGTAGTTTTTAAGTTGGCGAGCCAAAAACGTACAAATGCTTGTAAATTCGCGTTTTTAAGCAGAAATTGACGATTTTTTGCTTTTTCGCTTCGCTGGTTTAATGAGAAATCGGATTTTTTGAAAAAGTTCAATATCTCCAGTAGTTTTTAAGTTGGCGAGCCAAAAACGTACAAATGCTTGTAAATTCGCGTTTTTAAGCAGAAATTGACGATTTTTTGCTTTTTCGCTTCGCTGGTTTAATGAGAAATCGGATTTTTTGAAAAAGTTCAATATCTCCAGTAGTTTTTAAGTTGGCGAGCCAAAAACGTACAAATGCTTGTAAATTCGCGTTTTTAAGCAGAAATTGACGATTTTTTGCTTTTTCGCTTCGCTGGTTTAATGAGAAATCGGATTTTTTGAAAAAGTTCAATATCTCCAGTAGTTTTTAAGTTGGCGAGCCAAAAACGTACAAATGCTTGTAAATTCGCGTTTTTAAGCAGAAATTGACGATTTTTTGCTTTTTCGCTTCGCTGGTTTAATGAGAAATCGGATTTTTTGAAAAAGTTCAATATCTCCAGTAGTTTTTAAGTTGGCGAGCCAAAAACGTACAAATGCTTGTAAATTCGCGTTTTTAAGCAGAAATTGACGATTTTTTGCTTTTTCGCTTCGCTGGTTTAATGAGAAATCGGATTTTTTGAAAAAGTTCAATATCTCCAGTAGTTTTTAAGTTGGCGAGCCAAAAACGTACAAATGCTTGTAAATTCGCGTTTTTAAGCAGAAATTGACGATTTTTTGCTTTTTCGCTTCGCTGGTTTAATGAGAAATCGGATTTTTTGAAAAAGTTCAATATCTCCAGTAGTTTTTAAGTTGGCGAGCCAAAAACGTACAAATGCTTGTAAATTCGCGTTTTTAAGCAGAAATTGACGATTTTTTGCTTTTTCGCTTCGCTGGTTTAATGAGAAATCGGATTTTTTGAAAAAGTTCAATATCTCCAGTAGTTTTTAAGTTTGCGAGCCAAAAACGTACAAATGCTTGTAAATTCGCGTTTTTAAGCAGAAATTGACGATTTTTTGCTTTTTCGCTTCGCTGGTTTAATGAGAAATCGGATTTTTTGAAAAAGTTCAATATCTCCAGTAGTTTTTAAGTTGGCGAGCCAAAAACGTACAAATGCTTGTAAATTCGCGTTTTTAAGCAGAAATTGACGATTTTTTGCTTTTTCGCTTCGCTGGTTTAATGAGAAATCGGATTTTTTGAAAAAGTTCAATATCTCCAGTAGTTTTTAAGTTGGCGAGCCAAAAACGTACAAATGCTTGTAAATTCGCGTTTTTAAGCAGAAATTGACGATTTTTTGCTTTTTCGCTTCGCTGGTTTAATGAGAAATCGGATTTTTTGAAAAAGTTCAATATCTCCAGTAGTTTTTAAGTTTGCGAGCCAAAAACGTACAAATGCTTGTAAATTCGCGTTTTTAAGCAGAAATTGACGATTTTTTGCTTTTTCGCTTCGCTGGTTTAATGAGAAATCGGATTTTTTGAAAAAGTTCAATATCTCCAGTAGTTTTTAAGTTGGCGAGCCAAAAACGTACAAATGCTTGTAAATTCGCGTTTTTAAGCAGAAATTGACGATTTTTTGCTTTTTCGCTTCGCTGGTTTAATGAGAAATCGGATTTTTTGAAAAAGTTCAATATCTCCAGTAGTTTTTAAGTTGGCGAGCCAAAAACGTACAAATGCTTGTAAATTCGCGTTTTTAAGCAGAAATTGACGATTTTTTGCTTTTTCGCTTCGCTGGTTTAATGAGAAATCGGATTTTTTGAAAAAGTTCAATATCTCCAGTAGTTTTTAAGTTTTCGAGCCAAAAACGTACAAATGCTTGTAAATTCGCGTTTTTAAGCAGAAATTGACGATTTTTTGCTTTTTCGCTTCGCTGGTTTAATGAGAAATCGGATTTTTTGAAAAAGTTCAATATCTCCAGTAGTTTTTAAGTTGGCGAGCCAAAAACGTACAAATGCTTGTAAATTCGCGTTTTTAAGCAGAAATTGACGATTTTTTGCTTTTTCGCTTCGCTGGTTTAATGAGAAATCGGATTTTTTAAAAAGTTCAATATCTCCAGTAGTTTTTAAGTTTTCGAGCCAAAAACGTACAAATGCTTGTAAATTCGCGTTTTTAAGCAGAAATTGACGATTTTTTGCTTTTTCGCTTCGCTGGTTTAATGAGAAATCGGATTTTTTGAAAAAGTTCAATATCTCCAGTAGTTTTTAAGTTGGCGAGCCAAAAACGTACAAATGCTTGTAAATTCGCGTTTTTAAGCAGAAATTGACGATTTTTTGCTTTTTCGCTTCGCTGGTTTAATGAGAAATCGGATTTTTTGAAAAAGTTCAATATCTCCAGTAGTTTTTAAGTTTTCGAGCCAAAAACGTACAAATGCTTGTAAATTCGCGTTTTTAAGCAGAAATTGACGATTTTTTGCTTTTTCGCTTCGCTGGTTTAATGAGAAATCGGATTTTTTGAAAAAGTTCAATATCTCCAGTAGTTTTTAAGTTGGCGAGCCAAAAACGTACAAATGCTTGTAAATTCGCGTTTTTAAGCAGAAATTGACGATTTTTTGCTTTTTCGCTTCGCTGGTTTAATGAGAAATCGGATTTTTTGAAAAAGTTCAATATCTCCAGTAGTTTTTAAGTTGGCGAGCCAAAAACGTACAAATGCTTGTAAATTCGCGTTTTTAAGCAGAAATTGACGATTTTTTGCTTTTTCGCTTCGCTGGTTTAATGAGAAATCGGATTTTTTGAAAAAGTTCAATATCTCCAGTAGTTTTTAAGTTGGCGAGCCAAAAACGTACAAATGCTTGTAAATTCGCGTTTTTAAGCAGAAATTGACGATTTTTTGCTTTTTCGCTTCGCTGGTTTAATGAGAAATCGGATTTTTTGAAAAAGTTCAATATCTCCAGTAGTTTTTAAGTTGGCGAGCCAAAAACGTACAAATGCTTGTAAATTCGCGTTTTTAAGCAGAAATTGACGATTTTTTGCTTTTTCGCTTCGCTGGTTTAATGAGAAATCGGATTTTTTGAAAAAGTTCAATATCTCCAGTAGTTTTTAAGTTGGCGAGCCAAAAACGTACAAATGCTTGTAAATTCGCGTTTTTAAGCAGAAATTGACGATTTTTTGCTTTTTCGCTTCGCTGGTTTAATGAGAAATCGGATTTTTTGAAAAAGTTCAATATCTCCAGTAGTTTTTAAGTTGGCGAGCCAAAAACGTACAAATGCTTGTAAATTCGCGTTTTTAAGCAGAAATTGACGATTTTTTGCTTTTTCGCTTCGCTGGTTTAATGAGAAATCGGATTTTTTGAAAAAGTTCAATATCTCCAGTAGTTTTTAAGTTGGCGAGCCAAAAACGTACAAATGCTTGTAAATTCGCGTTTTTAAGCAGAAATTGACGATTTTTTGCTTTTTCGCTTCGCTGGTTTAATGAGAAATCGGATTTTTTGAAAAAGTTCAATATCTCCAGTAGTTTTTAAGTTGGCGAGCCAAAAACGTACAAATGCTTGTAAATTCGCGTTTTTAAGCAGAAATTGACGATTTTTTGCTTTTTCGCTTCGCTGGTTTAATGAGAAATCGGATTTTTTGAAAAAGTTCAATATCTCCAGTAGTTTTTAAGTTGGCGAGCCAAAAACGTACAAATGCTTGTAAATTCGCGTTTTTAAGCAGAAATTGACGATTTTTTGCTTTTTCGCTTCGCTGGTTTAATGAGAAATCGGATTTTTTGAAAAAGTTCAATATCTCCAGTAGTTTTTAAGTTGGCGAGCCAAAAACGTACAAATGCTTGTAAATTCGCGTTTTTAAGCAGAAATTGACGATTTTTTGCTTTTTCGCTTCGCTGGTTTAATGAGAAATCGGATTTTTTGAAAAAGTTCAATATCTCCAGTAGTTTTTAAGTTGGCGAGCCAAAAACGTACAAATGCTTGTAAATTCGCGTTTTTAAGCAGAAATTGACGATTTTTTGCTTTTTCGCTTCGCTGGTTTAATGAGAAATCGGATTTTTTGAAAAAGTTCAATATCTCCAGTAGTTTTTAAGTTGGCGAGCCAAAAACGTACAAATGCTTGTAAATTCGCGTTTTTAAGCAGAAATTGACGATTTTTTGCTTTTTCGCTTCGCTGGTTTAATGAGAAATCGGATTTTTTGAAAAAGTTCAATATCTCCAGTAGTTTTTAAGTTTGCGAGCCAAAAACGTACAAATGCTTGTAAATTCGCGTTTTTAAGCAGAAATTGACGATTTTTTGCTTTTTCGCTTCGCTGGTTTAATGAGAAATCGGATTTTTTGAAAAAGTTCAATATCTCCAGTAGTTTTTAAGTTGGCGAGCCAAAAACGTACAAATGCTTGTAAATTCGCGTTTTTAAGCAGAAATTGACGATTTTTTGCTTTTTCGCTTCGCTGGTTTAATGAGAAATCGGATTTTTTGAAAAAGTTCAATATCTCCAGTAGTTTTTAAGTTGTCGAGCCAAAAACGTACAAATGCTTGTAAATTCGCGTTTTTAAGCAGAAATTGACGATTTTTTGCTTTTTCGCTTCGCTGGTTTAATGAGAAATCGGATTTTTTGAAAAAGTTCAATATCTCCAGTAGTTTTTAAGTTGGCGAGCCAAAAACGTACAAATGCTTGTAAATTCGCGTTTTTAAGCAGAAATTGACGATTTTTTGCTTTTTCGCTTCGCTGGTTTAATGAGAAATCGGATTTTTTGAAAAAGTTCAATATCTCCAGTAGTTTTTAAGTTGGCGAGCCAAAAACGTACAAATGCTTGTAAATTCGCGTTTTTAAGCAGAAATTGACGATTTTTTGCTTTTTCGCTTCGCTGGTTTAATGAGAAATCGGATTTTTTGAAAAAGTTCAATATCTCCAGTAGTTTTTAAGTTGGCGAGCCAAAAACGTACAAATGCTTGTAAATTCGCGTTTTTAAGCAGAAATTGACGATTTTTTGCTTTTTCGCTTCGCTGGTTTAATGAGAAATCGGATTTTTTGAAAAAGTTCAATATCTCCAGTAGTTTTTAAGTTGGCGAGCCAAAAACGTACAAATGCTTGTAAATTCGCGTTTTTAAGCAGAAATTGACGATTTTTTGCTTTTTCGCTTCGCTGGTTTAATGAGAAATCGGATTTTTTGAAAAAGTTCAATATCTCCAGTAGTTTTTAAGTTGGCGAGCCAAAAACGTACAAATGCTTGTAAATTCGCGTTTTTAAGCAGAAATTGACGATTTTTTGCTTTTTCGCTTCGCTGGTTTAATGAGAAATCGGATTTTTTGAAAAAGTTCAATATCTCCAGTAGTTTTTAAGTTGGCGAGCCAAAAACGTACAAATGCTTGTAAATTCGCGTTTTTAAGCAGAAATTGACGATTTTTTGCTTTTTCGCTTCGCTGGTTTAATGAGAAATCGGATTTTTTGAAAAAGTTCAATATCTCCAGTAGTTTTTAAGTTGGCGAGCCAAAAACGTACAAATGCTTGTAAATTCGCGTTTTTAAGCAGAAATTGACGATTTTTTGCTTTTTCGCTTCGCTGGTTTAATGAGAAATCGGATTTTTTGAAAAAGTTCAATATCTCCAGTAGTTTTTAAGTTGGCGAGCCAAAAACGTACAAATGCTTGTAAATTCGCGTTTTTAAGCAGAAATTGACGATTTTTTGCTTTTTCGCTTCGCTGGTTTAATGAGAAATCGGATTTTTTGAAAAAGTTCAATATCTCCAGTAGTTTTTAAGTTGGCGAGCCAAAAACGTACAAATGCTTGTAAATTCGCGTTTTTAAGCAGAAATTGACGATTTTTTGCTTTTTCGCTTCGCTGGTTTAATGAGAAATCGGATTTTTTGAAAAAGTTCAATATCTCCAGTAGTTTTTAAGTTGGCGAGCCAAAAACGTACAAATGCTTGTAAATTCGCGTTTTTAAGCAGAAATTGACGATTTTTTGCTTTTTCGCTTCGCTGGTTTAATGAGAAATCGGATTTTTTGAAAAAGTTCAATATCTCCAGTAGTTTTTAAGTTGGCGAGCCAAAAACGTACAAATGCTTGTAAATTCGCGTTTTTAAGCAGAAATTGACGATTTTTTGCTTTTTCGCTTCGCTGGTTTAATGAGAAATCGGATTTTTTGAAAAAGTTCAATATCTCCAGTAGTTTTTAAGTTGGCGAGCCAAAAACGTACAAATGCTTGTAAATTCGCGTTTTTAAGCAGAAATTGACGATTTTTTGCTTTTTCGCTTCGCTGGTTTAATGAGAAATCGGATTTTTTGAAAAAGTTCAATATCTCCAGTAGTTTTTAAGTTGGCGAGCCAAAAACGTACAAATGCTTGTAAATTCGCGTTTTTAAGCAGAAATTGACGATTTTTTGCTTTTTCGCTTCGCTGGTTTAATGAGAAATCGGATTTTTTGAAAAAGTTCAATATCTCCAGTAGTTTTTAAGTTTGCGAGCCAAAAACGTACAAATGCTTGTAAATTCGCGTTTTTAAGCAGAAATTGACGATTTTTTGCTTTTTCGCTTCGCTGGTTTAATGAGAAATCGGATTTTTTGAAAAAGTTCAATATCTCCAGTAGTTTTTAAGTTGGCGAGCCAAAAACGTACAAATGCTTGTAAATTCGCGTTTTTAAGCAGAAATTGACGATTTTTTGCTTTTTCGCTTCGCTGGTTTAATGAGAAATCGGATTTTTTGAAAAAGTTCAATATCTCCAGTAGTTTTTAAGTTGGCGAGCCAAAAACGTACAAATGCTTGTAAATTCGCGTTTTTAAGCAGAAATTGACGATTTTTTGCTTTTTCGCTTCGCTGGTTTAATGAGAAATCGGATTTTTTGAAAAAGTTCAATATCTCCAGTAGTTTTTAAGTTTTCGAGCCAAAAACGTACAAATGCTTGTAAATTCGCGTTTTTAAGCAGAAATTGACGATTTTTTGCTTTTTCGCTTCGCTGGTTTAATGAGAAATCGGATTTTTTGAAAAAGTTCAATATCTCCAGTAGTTTTTAAGTTGGCGAGCCAAAAACGTACAAATGCTTGTAAATTCGCGTTTTTAAGCAGAAATTGACGATTTTTTGCTTTTTCGCTTCGCTGGTTTAATGAGAAATCGGATTTTTTGAAAAAGTTCAATATCTCCAGTAGTTTTTAAGTTGGCGAGCCAAAAACGTACAAATGCTTGTAAATTCGCGTTTTTAAGCAGAAATTGACGATTTTTTGCTTTTTCGCTTCGCTGGTTTAATGAGAAATCGGATTTTTTGAAAAAGTTCAATATCTCCAGTAGTTTTTAAGTTGGCGAGCCAAAAACGTACAAATGCTTGTAAATTCGCGTTTTTAAGCAGAAATTGACGATTTTTTGCTTTTTCGCTTCGCTGGTTTAATGAGAAATCGGATTTTTTGAAAAAGTTCAATATCTCCAGTAGTTTTTAAGTTGGCGAGCCAAAAACGTACAAATGCTTGTAAATTCGCGTTTTTAAGCAGAAATTGACGATTTTTTGCTTTTTCGCTTCGCTGGTTTAATGAGAAATCGGATTTTTTGAAAAAGTTCAATATCTCCAGTAGTTTTTAAGTTGGCGAGCCAAAAACGTACAAATGCTTGTAAATTCGCGTTTTTAAGCAGAAATTGACGATTTTTTGCTTTTTCGCTTCGCTGGTTTAATGAGAAATCGGATTTTTTGAAAAAGTTCAATATCTCCAGTAGTTTTTAAGTTGGCGAGCCAAAAACGTACAAATGCTTGTAAATTCGCGTTTTTAAGCAGAAATTGACGATTTTTTGCTTTTTCGCTTCGCTGGTTTAATGAGAAATCGGATTTTTTGAAAAAGTTCAATATCTCCAGTAGTTTTTAAGTTGGCGAGCCAAAAACGTACAAATGCTTGTAAATTCGCGTTTTTAAGCAGAAATTGACGATTTTTTGCTTTTTCGCTTCGCTGGTTTAATGAGAAATCGGATTTTTTGAAAAAGTTCAATATCTCCAGTAGTTTTTAAGTTGGCGAGCCAAAAACGTACAAATGCTTGTAAATTCGCGTTTTTAAGCAGAAATTGACGATTTTTTGCTTTTTCGCTTCGCTGGTTTAATGAGAAATCGGATTTTTTGAAAAAGTTCAATATCTCCAGTAGTTTTTAAGTTGGCGAGCCAAAAACGTACAAATGCTTGTAAATTCGCGTTTTTAAGCAGAAATTGACGATTTTTTGCTTTTTCGCTTCGCTGGTTTAATGAGAAATCGGATTTTTTGAAAAAGTTCAATATCTCCAGTAGTTTTTAAGTTGGCGAGCCAAAAACGTACAAATGCTTGTAAATTCGCGTTTTTAAGCAGAAATTGACGATTTTTTGCTTTTTCGCTTCGCTGGTTTAATGAGAAATCGGATTTTTTGAAAAAGTTCAATATCTCCAGTAGTTTTTAAGTTGGCGAGCCAAAAACGTACAAATGCTTGTAAATTCGCGTTTTTAAGCAGAAATTGACGATTTTTTGCTTTTTCGCTTCGCTGGTTTAATGAGAAATCGGATTTTTTGAAAAAGTTCAATATCTCCAGTAGTTTTTAAGTTGGCGAGCCAAAAACGTACAAATGCTTGTAAATTCGCGTTTTTAAGCAGAAATTGACGATTTTTTGCTTTTTCGCTTCGCTGGTTTAATGAGAAATCGGATTTTTTGAAAAAGTTCAATATCTCCAGTAGTTTTTAAGTTGGCGAGCCAAAAACGTACAAATGCTTGTAAATTCGCGTTTTTAAGCAGAAATTGACGATTTTTTGCTTTTTCGCTTCGCTGGTTTAATGAGAAATCGGATTTTTTGAAAAAGTTCAATATCTCCAGTAGTTTTTAAGTTTTCGAGCCAAAAACGTACAAATGCTTGTAAATTCGCGTTTTTAAGCAGAAATTGACGATTTTTTGCTTTTTCGCTTCGCTGGTTTAATGAGAAATCGGATTTTTTGAAAAAGTTCAATATCTCCAGTAGTTTTTAAGTTGGCGAGCCAAAAACGTACAAATGCTTGTAAATTCGCGTTTTTAAGCAGAAATTGACGATTTTTTGCTTTTTCGCTTCGCTGGTTTAATGAGAAATCGGATTTTTTGAAAAAGTTCAATATCTCCAGTAGTTTTTAAGTTGGCGAGCCAAAAACGTACAAATGCTTGTAAATTCGCGTTTTTAAGCAGAAATTGACGATTTTTTGCTTTTTCGCTTCGCTGGTTTAATGAGAAATCGGATTTTTTGAAAAAGTTCAATATCTCCAGTAGTTTTTAAGTTGTCGAGCCAAAAACGTACAAATGCTTGTAAATTCGCGTTTTTAAGCAGAAATTGACGATTTTTTGCTTTTTCGCTTCGCTGGTTTAATGAGAAATCGGATTTTTTGAAAAAGTTCAATATCTCCAGTAGTTTTTAAGTTGGCGAGCCAAAAACGTACAAATGCTTGTAAATTCGCGTTTTTAAGCAGAAATTGACGATTTTTTGCTTTTTCGCTTCGCTGGTTTAATGAGAAATCGGATTTTTTGAAAAAGTTCAATATCTCCAGTAGTTTTTAAGTTGGCGAGCCAAAAACGTACAAATGCTTGTAAATTCGCGTTTTTAAGCAGAAATTGACGATTTTTTGCTTTTTCGCTTCGCTGGTTTAATGAGAAATCGGATTTTTTGAAAAAGTTCAATATCTCCAGTAGTTTTTAAGTTGGCGAGCCAAAAACGTACAAATGCTTGTAAATTCGCGTTTTTAAGCAGAAATTGACGATTTTTTGCTTTTTCGCTTCGCTGGTTTAATGAGAAATCGGATTTTTTGAAAAAGTTCAATATCTCCAGTAGTTTTTAAGTTGGCGAGCCAAAAAAATGCTTGTAAATTCGCGTTTTTAAGCAGAAATTGACGATTTTTTGCTTTTTCGCTTCGCTGGTTTAATGAGAAATCGGATTTTTTGAAAAAGTTCAATATCTCCAGTAGTTTTTAAGTTTTCGAGCCAAAAACGTACAAATGCTTGTAAATTCGCGTTTTTAAGCAGAAATTGACGATTTTTTGCTTTTTCGCTTCGCTGGTTTAATGAGAAATCGGATTTTTTGAAAAAGTTCAATATCTCCAGTAGTTTTTAAGTTGTCGAGCCAAAAACGTACAAATGCTTGTAAATTCGCGTTTTTAAGCAGAAATTGACGATTTTTTGCTTTTTCGCTTCGCTGGTTTAATGAGAAATCGGATTTTTTGAAAAAGTTCAATATCTCCAGTAGTTTTTAAGTTGGCGAGCCAAAAACGTACAAATGCTTGTAAATTCGCGTTTTTAAGCAGAAATTGACGATTTTTTGCTTTTTCGCTTCGCTGGTTTAATGAGAAATCGGATTTTTTGAAAAAGTTCAATATCTCCAGTAGTTTTTAAGTTGGCGAGCCAAAAACGTACAAATGCTTGTAAATTCGCGTTTTTAAGCAGAAATTGACGATTTTTTGCTTTTTCGCTTCGCTGGTTTAATGAGAAATCGGATTTTTTGAAAAAGTTCAATATCTCCAGTAGTTTTTAAGTTGGCGAGCCAAAAACGTACAAATGCTTGTAAATTCGCGTTTTTAAGCAGAAATTGACGATTTTTTGCTTTTTCGCTTCGCTGGTTTAATGAGAAATCGGATTTTTTGAAAAAGTTCAATATCTCCAGTAGTTTTTAAGTTTTCGAGCCAAAAACGTACAAATGCTTGTAAATTCGCGTTTTTAAGCAGAAATTGACGATTTTTTGCTTTTTCGCTTCGCTGGTTTAATGAGAAATCGGATTTTTTGAAAAAGTTCAATATCTCCAGTAGTTTTTAAGTTGGCGAGCCAAAAACGTACAAATGCTTGTAAATTCGCGTTTTTAAGCAGAAATTGACGATTTTTTGCTTTTTCGCTTCGCTGGTTTAATGAGAAATCGGATTTTTTGAAAAAGTTCAATATCTCCAGTAGTTTTTAAGTTTTCGAGCCAAAAACGTACAAATGCTTGTAAATTCGCGTTTTTAAGCAGAAATTGACGATTTTTTGCTTTTTCGCTTCGCTGGTTTAATGAGAAATCGGATTTTTTGAAAAAGTTCAATATCTCCAGTAGTTTTTAAGTTGGCGAGCCAAAAACGTACAAATGCTTGTAAATTCGCGTTTTTAAGCAGAAATTGACGATTTTTTGCTTTTTCGCTTCGCTGGTTTAATGAGAAATCGGATTTTTTGAAAAAGTTCAATATCTCCAGTAGTTTTTAAGTTGGCGAGCCAAAAACGTACAAATGCTTGTAAATTCGCGTTTTTAAGCAGAAATTGACGATTTTTTGCTTTTTCGCTTCGCTGGTTTAATGAGAAATCGGATTTTTTGAAAAAGTTCAATATCTCCAGTAGTTTTTAAGTTGGCGAGCCAAAAACGTACAAATGCTTGTAAATTCGCGTTTTTAAGCAGAAATTGACGATTTTTTGCTTTTTCGCTTCGCTGGTTTAATGAGAAATCGGATTTTTTGAAAAAGTTCAATATCTCCAGTAGTTTTTAAGTTGGCGAGCCAAAAACGTACAAATGCTTGTAAATTCGCGTTTTTAAGCAGAAATTGACGATTTTTTGCTTTTTCGCTTCGCTGGTTTAATGAGAAATCGGATTTTTTGAAAAAGTTCAATATCTCCAGTAGTTTTTAAGTTGGCGAGCCAAAAACGTACAAATGCTTGTAAATTCGCGTTTTTAAGCAGAAATTGACGATTTTTTGCTTTTTCGCTTCGCTGGTTTAATGAGAAATCGGATTTTTTGAAAAAGTTCAATATCTCCAGTAGTTTTTAAGTTGGCGAGCCAAAAACGTACAAATGCTTGTAAATTCGCGTTTTTAAGCAGAAATTGACGATTTTTTGCTTTTTCGCTTCGCTGGTTTAATGAGAAATCGGATTTTTTGAAAAAGTTCAATATCTCCAGTAGTTTTTAAGTTGGCGAGCCAAAAACGTACAAATGCTTGTAAATTCGCGTTTTTAAGCAGAAATTGACGATTTTTTGCTTTTTCGCTTCGCTGGTTTAATGAGAAATCGGATTTTTTGAAAAAGTTCAATATCTCCAGTAGTTTTTAAGTTGGCGAGCCAAAAACGTACAAATGCTTGTAAATTCGCGTTTTTAAGCAGAAATTGACGATTTTTTGCTTTTTCGCTTCGCTGGTTTAATGAGAAATCGGATTTTTTGAAAAAGTTCAATATCTCCAGTAGTTTTTAAGTTGGCGAGCCAAAAACGTACAAATGCTTGTAAATTCGCGTTTTTAAGCAGAAATTGACGATTTTTTGCTTTTTCGCTTCGCTGGTTTAATGAGAAATCGGATTTTTTGAAAAAGTTCAATATCTCCAGTAGTTTTTAAGTTGGCGAGCCAAAAACGTACAAATGCTTGTAAATTCGCGTTTTTAAGCAGAAATTGACGATTTTTTGCTTTTTCGCTTCGCTGGTTTAATGAGAAATCGGATTTTTTGAAAAAGTTCAATATCTCCAGTAGTTTTTAAGTTGGCGAGCCAAAAACGTACAAATGCTTGTAAATTCGCGTTTTTAAGCAGAAATTGACGATTTTTTGCTTTTTCGCTTCGCTGGTTTAATGAGAAATCGGATTTTTTGAAAAAGTTCAATATCTCCAGTAGTTTTTAAGTTGGCGAGCCAAAAACGTACAAATGCTTGTAAATTCGCGTTTTTAAGCAGAAATTGACGATTTTTTGCTTTTTCGCTTCGCTGGTTTAATGAGAAATCGGATTTTTTGAAAAAGTTCAATATCTCCAGTAGTTTTTAAGTTGGCGAGCCAAAAACGTACAAATGCTTGTAAATTCGCGTTTTTAAGCAGAAATTGACGATTTTTTGCTTTTTCGCTTCGCTGGTTTAATGAGAAATCGGATTTTTTGAAAAAGTTCAATATCTCCAGTAGTTTTTAAGTTGGCGAGCCAAAAACGTACAAATGCTTGTAAATTCGCGTTTTTAAGCAGAAATTGACGATTTTTTGCTTTTTCGCTTCGCTGGTTTAATGAGAAATCGGATTTTTTGAAAAAGTTCAATATCTCCAGTAGTTTTTAAGTTTTCGAGCCAAAAACGTACAAATGCTTGTAAATTCGCGTTTTTAAGCAGAAATTGACGATTTTTTGCTTTTTCGCTTCGCTGGTTTAATGAGAAATCGGATTTTTTGAAAAAGTTCAATATCTCCAGTAGTTTTTAAGTTGGCGAGCCAAAAACGTACAAATGCTTGTAAATTCGCGTTTTTAAGCAGAAATTGACGATTTTTTGCTTTTTCGCTTCGCTGGTTTAATGAGAAATCGGATTTTTTGAAAAAGTTCAATATCTCCAGTAGTTTTTAAGTTGGCGAGCCAAAAACGTACAAATGCTTGTAAATTCGCGTTTTTAAGCAGAAATTGACGATTTTTTGCTTTTTCGCTTCGCTGGTTTAATGAGAAATCGGATTTTTTGAAAAAGTTCAATATCTCCAGTAGTTTTTAAGTTGGCGAGCCAAAAACGTACAAATGCTTGTAAATTCGCGTTTTTAAGCAGAAATTGACGATTTTTTGCTTTTTCGCTTCGCTGGTTTAATGAGAAATCGGATTTTTTGAAAAAGTTCAATATCTCCAGTAGTTTTTAAGTTGGCGAGCCAAAAACGTACAAATGCTTGTAAATTCGCGTTTTTAAGCAGAAATTGACGATTTTTTGCTTTTTCGCTTCGCTGGTTTAATGAGAAATCGGATTTTTTGAAAAAGTTCAATATCTCCAGTAGTTTTTAAGTTGGCGAGCCAAAAACGTACAAATGCTTGTAAATTCGCGTTTTTAAGCAGAAATTGACGATTTTTTGCTTTTTCGCTTCGCTGGTTTAATGAGAAATCGGATTTTTTGAAAAAGTTCAATATCTCCAGTAGTTTTTAAGTTGGCGAGCCAAAAACGTACAAATGCTTGTAAACTCGCGTTTTTAAGCAGAAATTGACGATTTTTTGCTTTTTCGCTTCGCTGGTTTAATGAGAAATCGGATTTTTTGAAAAAGTTCAATATCTCCAGTAGTTTTTAAGTTGGCGAGCCAAAAACGTACAAATGCTTGTAAATTCGCGTTTTTAAGCAGAAATTGACGATTTTTTGCTTTTTCGCTTCGCTGGTTTAATGAGAAATCGGATTTTTTGAAAAAGTTCAATATCTCCAGTAGTTTTTAAGTTGGCGAGCCAAAAACGTACAAATGCTTGTAAATTCGCGTTTTTAAGCAGAAATTGACGATTTTTTGCTTTTTCGCTTCGCTGGTTTAATGAGAAATCGGATTTTTTGAAAAAGTTCAATATCTCCAGTAGTTTTTAAGTTGGCGAGCCAAAAACGTACAAATGCTTGTAAATTCGCGTTTTTAAGCAGAAATTGACGATTTTTTGCTTTTTCGCTTCGCTGGTTTAATGAGAAATCGGATTTTTTGAAAAAGTTCAATATCTCCAGTAGTTTTTAAGTTGGCGAGCCAAAAACGTACAAATGCTTGTAAATTCGCGTTTTTAAGCAGAAATTGACGATTTTTTGCTTTTTCGCTTCGCTGGTTTAATGAGAAATCGGATTTTTTGAAAAAGTTCAATATCTCCAGTAGTTTTTAAGTTTTCGAGCCAAAAACGTACAAATGCTTGTAAATTCGCGTTTTTAAGCAGAAATTGACGATTTTTAGCTTTTTCGCTTCGCTGGTTTAATGAGAAATCGGATTTTTTGAAAAAGTTCAATATCTCCAGTAGTTTTTAAGTTGGCGAGCCAAAAACGTACAAATGCTTGTAAATTCGCGTTTTTAAGCAGAAATTGACGATTTTTTGCTTTTTCGCTTCGCTGGTTTAATGAGAAATCGGATTTTTTGAAAAAGTTCAATATCTCCAGTAGTTTTTAAGTTGGCGAGCCAAAAACGTACAAATGCTTGTAAATTCGCGTTTTTAAGCAGAAATTGACGATTTTTTGCTTTTTCGCTTCGCTGGTTTAATGAGAAATCGGATTTTTTGAAAAAGTTCAATATCTCCAGTAGTTTTTAAGTTGGCGAGCCAAAAACGTACAAATGCTTGTAAATTCGCGTTTTTAAGCAGAAATTGACGATTTTTTGCTTTTTCGCTTCGCTGGTTTAATGAGAAATCGGATTTTTTGAAAAAGTTCAATATCTCCAGTAGTTTTTAAGTTGGCGAGCCAAAAACGTACAAATGCTTGTAAATTCGCGTTTTTAAGCAGAAATTGACGATTTTTTGCTTTTTCGCTTCGCTGGTTTAATGAGAAATCGGATTTTTTGAAAAAGTTCAATATCTCCAGTAGTTTTTAAGTTGGCGAGCCAAAAACGTACAAATGCTTGTAAATTCGCGTTTTTAAGCAGAAATTGACGATTTTTTGCTTTTTCGCTTCGCTGGTTTAATGAGAAATCGGATTTTTTGAAAAAGTTCAATATCTCCAGTAGTTTTTAAGTTGGCGAGCCAAAAACGTACAAATGCTTGTAAATTCGCGTTTTTAAGCAGAAATTGACGATTTTTTGCTTTTTCGCTTCGCTGGTTTAATGAGAAATCGGATTTTTTGAAAAAGTTCAATATCTCCAGTAGTTTTTAAGTTGGCGAGCCAAAAACGTACAAATGCTTGTAAATTCGCGTTTTTAAGCAGAAATTGACGATTTTTTGCTTTTTCGCTTCGCTGGTTTAATGAGAAATCGGATTTTTTGAAAAAGTTCAATATCTCCAGTAGTTTTTAAGTTGGCGAGCCAAAAACGTACAAATGCTTGTAAATTCGCGTTTTTAAGCAGAAATTGACGATTTTTTGCTTTTTCGCTTCGCTGGTTTAATGAGAAATCGGATTTTTTGAAAAAGTTCAATATCTCCAGTAGTTTTTAAGTTGGCGAGCCAAAAACGTACAAATGCTTGTAAATTCGCGTTTTTAAGCAGAAATTGACGATTTTTTGCTTTTTCGCTTCGCTGGTTTAATGAGAAATCGGATTTTTTGAAAAAGTTCAATATCTCCAGTAGTTTTTAAGTTGGCGAGCCAAAAACGTACAAATGCTTGTAAATTCGCGTTTTTAAGCAGAAATTGACGATTTTTTGCTTTTTCGCTTCGCTGGTTTAATGAGAAATCGGATTTTTTGAAAAAGTTCAATATCTCCAGTAGTTTTTAAGTTGGCGAGCCAAAAACGTACAAATGCTTGTAAATTCGCGTTTTTAAGCAGAAATTGACGATTTTTTGCTTTTTCGCTTCGCTGGTTTAATGAGAAATCGGATTTTTTGAAAAAGTTCAATATCTCCAGTAGTTTTTAAGTTGGCGAGCCAAAAACGTACAAATGCTTGTAAATTCGCGTTTTTAAGCAGAAATTGACGATTTTTTGCTTTTTCGCTTCGCTGGTTTAATGAGAAATCGGATTTTTTGAAAAAGTTCAATATCTCCAGTAGTTTTTAAGTTGGCGAGCCAAAAACGTACAAATGCTTGTAAATTCGCGTTTTTAAGCAGAAATTGACGATTTTTTGCTTTTTCGCTTCGCTGGTTTAATGAGAAATCGGATTTTTTGAAAAAGTTCAATATCTCCAGTAGTTTTTAAGTTGGCGAGCCAAAAACGTACAAATGCTTGTAAATTCGCGTTTTTAAGCAGAAATTGACGATTTTTTGCTTTTTCGCTTCGCTGGTTTAATGAGAAATCGGATTTTTTGAAAAAGTTCAATATCTCCAGTAGTTTTTAAGTTGGCGAGCCAAAAACGTACAAATGCTTGTAAATTCGCGTTTTTAAGCAGAAATTGACGATTTTTTGCTTTTTCGCTTCGCTGGTTTAATGAGAAATCGGATTTTTTGAAAAAGTTCAATATCTCCAGTAGTTTTTAAGTTGGCGAGCCAAAAACGTACAAATGCTTGTAAATTCGCGTTTTTAAGCAGAAATTGACGATTTTTTGCTTTTTCGCTTCGCTGGTTTAATGAGAAATCGGATTTTTTGAAAAAGTTCAATATCTCCAGTAGTTTTTAAGTTGGCGAGCCAAAAACGTACAAATGCTTGTAAATTCGCGTTTTTAAGCAGAAATTGACGATTTTTTGCTTTTTCGCTTCGCTGGTTTAATGAGAAATCGGATTTTTTGAAAAAGTTCAATATCTCCAGTAGTTTTTAAGTTGGCGAGCCAAAAACGTACAAATGCTTGTAAATTCGCGTTTTTAAGCAGAAATTGACGATTTTTTGCTTTTTCGCTTCGCTGGTTTAATGAGAAATCGGATTTTTTGAAAAAGTTCAATATCTCCAGTAGTTTTTAAGTTGGCGAGCCAAAAACGTACAAATGCTTGTAAATTCGCGTTTTTAAGCAGAAATTGACGATTTTTTGCTTTTTCGCTTCGCTGGTTTAATGAGAAATCGGATTTTTTGAAAAAGTTCAATATCTCCAGTAGTTTTTAAGTTGGCGAGCCAAAAACGTACAAATGCTTGTAAATTCGCGTTTTTAAGCAGAAATTGACGATTTTTTGCTTTTTCGCTTCGCTGGTTTAATGAGAAATCGGATTTTTTGAAAAAGTTCAATATCTCCAGTAGTTTTTAAGTTGGCGAGCCAAAAACGTACAAATGCTTGTAAATTCGCGTTTTTAAGCAGAAATTGACGATTTTTTGCTTTTTCGCTTCGCTGGTTTAATGAGAAATCGGATTTTTTGAAAAAGTTCAATATCTCCAGTAGTTTTTAAGTTGGCGAGCCAAAAACGTACAAATGCTTGTAAATTCGCGTTTTTAAGCAGAAATTGACGATTTTTTGCTTTTTCGCTTCGCTGGTTTAATGAGAAATCGGATTTTTTGAAAAAGTTCAATATCTCCAGTAGTTTTTAAGTTGGCGAGCCAAAAACGTACAAATGCTTGTAAATTCGCGTTTTTAAGCAGAAATTGACGATTTTTTGCTTTTTCGCTTCGCTGGTTTAATGAGAAATCGGATTTTTTGAAAAAGTTCAATATCTCCAGTAGTTTTTAAGTTGGCGAGCCAAAAACGTACAAATGCTTGTAAATTCGCGTTTTTAAGCAGAAATTGACGATTTTTTGCTTTTTCGCTTCGCTGGTTTAATGAGAAATCGGATTTTTTGAAAAAGTTCAATATCTCCAGTAGTTTTTAAGTTGGCGAGCCAAAAACGTACAAATGCTTGTAAATTCGCGTTTTTAAGCAGAAATTGACGATTTTTTGCTTTTTCGCTTCGCTGGTTTAATGAGAAATCGGATTTTTTGAAAAAGTTCAATATCTCCAGTAGTTTTTAAGTTTGCGAGCCAAAAACGTACAAATGCTTGTAAATTCGCGTTTTTAAGCAGAAATTGACGATTTTTTGCTTTTTCGCTTCGCTGGTTTAATGAGAAATCGGATTTTTTGAAAAAGTTCAATATCTCCAGTAGTTTTTAAGTTGGCGAGCCAAAAACGTACAAATGCTTGTAAATTCGCGTTTTTAAGCAGAAATTGACGATTTTTTGCTTTTTCGCTTCGCTGGTTTAATGAGAAATCGGATTTTTTGAAAAAGTTCAATATCTCCAGTAGTTTTTAAGTTGGCGAGCCAAAAACGTACAAATGCTTGTAAATTCGCGTTTTTAAGCAGAAATTGACGATTTTTTGCTTTTTCGCTTCGCTGGTTTAATGAGAAATCGGATTTTTTGAAAAAGTTCAATATCTCCAGTAGTTTTTAAGTTGGCGAGCCAAAAACGTACAAATGCTTGTAAATTCGCGTTTTTAAGCAGAAATTGACGATTTTTTGCTTTTTCGCTTCGCTGGTTTAATGAGAAATCGGATTTTTTGAAAAAGTTCAATATCTCCAGTAGTTTTTAAGTTGGCGAGCCAAAAACGTACAAATGCTTGTAAATTCGCGTTTTTAAGCAGAAATTGACGATTTTTTGCTTTTTCGCTTCGCTGGTTTAATGAGAAATCGGATTTTTTGAAAAAGTTCAATATCTCCAGTAGTTTTTAAGTTTGCGAGCCAAAAACGTACAAATGCTTGTAAATTCGCGTTTTTAAGCAGAAATTGACGATTTTTTGCTTTTTCGCTTCGCTGGTTTAATGAGAAATCGGATTTTTTGAAAAAGTTCAATATCTCCAGTAGTTTTTAAGTTGGCGAGCCAAAAACGTACAAATGCTTGTAAATTCGCGTTTTTAAGCAGAAATTGACGATTTTTTGCTTTTTCGCTTCGCTGGTTTAATGAGAAATCGGATTTTTTGAAAAAGTTCAATATCTCCAGTAGTTTTTAAGTTTTCGAGCCAAAAACGTACAAATGCTTGTAAATTCGCGTTTTTAAGCAGAAATTGACGATTTTTTGCTTTTTCGCTTCGCTGGTTTAATGAGAAATCGGATTTTTTGAAAAAGTTCAATATCTCCAGTAGTTTTTAAGTTGGCGAGCCAAAAACGTACAAATGCTTGTAAATTCGCGTTTTTAAGCAGAAATTGACGATTTTTTGCTTTTTCGCTTCGCTGGTTTAATGAGAAATCGGATTTTTTGAAAAAGTTCAATATCTCCAGTAGTTTTTAAGTTGGCGAGCCAAAAACGTACAAATGCTTGTAAATTCGCGTTTTTAAGCAGAAATTGACGATTTTTTGCTTTTTCGCTTCGCTGGTTTAATGAGAAATCGGATTTTTTGAAAAAGTTCAATATCTCCAGTAGTTTTTAAGTTTTCGAGCCAAAAACGTACAAATGCTTGTAAATTCGCGTTTTTAAGCAGAAATTGACGATTTTTTGCTTTTTCGCTTCGCTGGTTTAATGAGAAATCGGATTTTTTGAAAAAGTTCAATATCTCCAGTAGTTTTTAAGTTTTCGAGCCAAAAACGTACAAATGCTTGTAAATTCGCGTTTTTAAGCAGAAATTGACGATTTTTTGCTTTTTCGCTTCGCTGGTTTAATGAGAAATCGGATTTTTTGAAAAAGTTCAATATCTCCAGTAGTTTTTAAGTTGGCGAGCCAAAAACGTACAAATGCTTGTAAATTCGCGTTTTTAAGCAGAAATTGACGATTTTTTGCTTTTTCGCTTCGCTGGTTTAATGAGAAATCGGATTTTTTGAAAAAGTTCAATATCTCCAGTAGTTTTTAAGTTGGCGAGCCAAAAACGTACAAATGCTTGTAAATTCGCATTTTTAAGCAGAAATTGACGATTTTTTGCTTTTTCGCTTCGCTGGTTTAATGAGAAATCGGATTTTTTGAAAAAGTTCAATATCTCCAGTAGTTTTTAAGTTGGCGAGCCAAAAACGTACAAATGCTTGTAAATTCGCGTTTTTAAGCAGAAATTGACGATTTTTTGCTTTTTCGCTTCGCTGGTTTAATGAGAAATCGGATTTTTTGAAAAAGTTCAATATCTCCAGTAGTTTTTAAGTTTTCGAGCCAAAAACGTACAAATGCTTGTAAATTCGCGTTTTTAAGCAGAAATTGACGATTTTTTGCTTTTTCGCTTCGCTGGTTTAATGAGAAATCGGATTTTTTGAAAAAGTTCAATATCTCCAGTAGTTTTTAAGTTTTCGAGCCAAAAACGTACAAATGCTTGTAAATTCGCGTTTTTAAGCAGAAATTGACGATTTTTTGCTTTTTCGCTTCGCTGGTTTAATGAGAAATCGGATTTTTTGAAAAAGTTCAATATCTCCAGTAGTTTTTAAGTTGGCGAGCCAAAAACGTACAAATGCTTGTAAATTCGCGTTTTTAAGCAGAAATTGACAATTTTTTGCTTTTTCGCTTCGCTGGTTTAATGAGAAATCGGATTTTTTGAAAAAGTTCAATATCTCCAGTAGTTTTTAAGTTGGCGAGCCAAAAACGTACAAATGCTTGTAAATTCGCGTTTTTAAGCAGAAATTGACGATTTTTTGCTTTTTCGCTTCGCTGGTTTAATGAGAAATCGGATTTTTTGAAAAAGTTCAATATCTCCAGTAGTTTTTAAGTTTTCGAGCCAAAAACGTACAAATGCTTGTAAATTCGCGTTTTTAAGCAGAAATTGACGATTTTTTGCTTTTTCGCTTCGCTGGTTTAATGAGAAATCGGATTTTTTGAAAAAGTTCAATATCTCCAGTAGTTTTTAAGTTTTCGAGCCAAAAACGTACAAATGCTTGTAAATTCGCGTTTTTAAGCAGAAATTGACGATTTTTTGCTTTTTCGCTTCGCTGGTTTAATGAGAAATCGGATTTTTTGAAAAAGTTCAATATCTCCAGTAGTTTTTAAGTTTTCGAGCCAAAAACGTACAAATGCTTGTAAATTCGCGTTTTTAAGCAGAAATTGACGATTTTTTGCTTTTTCGCTTCGCTGGTTTAATGAGAAATCGGATTTTTTGAAAAAGTTCAATATCTCCAGTAGTTTTTAAGTTTTCGAGCCAAAAACGTACAAATGCTTGTAAATTCGCGTTTTTAAGCAGAAATTGACGATTTTTTGCTTTTTCGCTTCGCTGGTTTAATGAGAAATCGGATTTTTTGAAAAAGTTCAATATCTCCAGTAGTTTTTAAGTTTTCGAGCCAAAAACGTACAAATGCTTGTAAATTCGCGTTTTTAAGCAGAAATTGACGATTTTTTGCTTTTTCGCTTCGCTGGTTTAATGAGAAATCGGATTTTTTGAAAAAGTTCAATATCTCCAGTAGTTTTTAAGTTGGCGAGCCAAAAACGTACAAATGCTTGTAAATTCGCGTTTTTAAGCAGAAATTGACGATTTTTTGCTTTTTCGCTTCGCTGGTTTAATGAGAAATCGGATTTTTTGAAAAAGTTCAATATCTCCAGTAGTTTTTAAGTTGGCGAGCCAAAAACGTACAAATGCTTGTAAATTCGCGTTTTTAAGCAGAAATTGACGATTTTTTGCTTTTTCGCTTCGCTGGTTTAATGAGAAATCGGATTTTTTGAAAAAGTTCAATATCTCCAGTAGTTTTTAAGTTGGCGAGCCAAAAACGTACAAATGCTTGTAAATTCGCGTTTTTAAGCAGAAATTGACGATTTTTTGCTTTTTCGCTTCGCTGGTTTAATGAGAAATCGGATTTTTTGAAAAAGTTCAATATCTCCAGTAGTTTTTAAGTTTTCGAGCCAAAAACGTACAAATGCTTGTAAATTCGCGTTTTTAAGCAGAAATTGACGATTTTTTGCTTTTTCGCTTCGCTGGTTTAATGAGAAATCGGATTTTTTGAAAAAGTTCAATATCTCCAGTAGTTTTTAAGTTGGCGAGCCAAAAACGTACAAATGCTTGTAAATTCGCGTTTTTAAGCAGAAATTGACGATTTTTTGCTTTTTCGCTTCGCTGGTTTAATGAGAAATCGGATTTTTTGAAAAAGTTCAATATCTCCAGTAGTTTTTAAGTTGGCGAGCCAAAAACGTACAAATGCTTGTAAATTCGCGTTTTTAAGCAGAAATTGACGATTTTTTGCTTTTTCGCTTCGCTGGTTTAATGAGAAATCGGATTTTTTGAAAAAGTTCAATATCTCCAGTAGTTTTTAAGTTTTCGAGCCAAAAACGTACAAATGCTTGTAAATTCGCGTTTTTAAGCAGAAATTGACGATTTTTTGCTTTTTCGCTTCGCTGGTTTAATGAGAAATCGGATTTTTTGAAAAAGTTCAATATCTCCAGTAGTTTTTAAGTTGGCGAGCCAAAAACGTACAAATGCTTGTAAATTCGCGTTTTTAAGCAGAAATTGACGATTTTTTGCTTTTTCGCTTCGCTGGTTTAATGAGAAATCGGATTTTTTGAAAAAGTTCAATATCTCCAGTAGTTTTTAAGTTGGCGAGCCAAAAACGTACAAATGCTTGTAAATTCGCGTTTTTAAGCAGAAATTGACGATTTTTTGCTTTTTCGCTTCGCTGGTTTAATGAGAAATCGGATTTTTTGAAAAAGTTCAATATCTCCAGTAGTTTTTAAGTTTTCGAGCCAAAAACGTACAAATGCTTGTAAATTCGCGTTTTTAAGCAGAAATTGACGATTTTTTGCTTTTTCGCTTCGCTGGTTTAATGAGAAATCGGATTTTTTGAAAAAGTTCAATATCTCCAGTAGTTTTTAAGTTTTCGAGCCAAAAACGTACAAATGCTTGTAAATTCGCGTTTTGAAGCAGAAATTGACGATTTTTTGCTTTTTCGCTTCGCTGGTTTAATGAGAAATCGGATTTTTTGAAAAAGTTCAATATCTCCAGTAGTTTTTAAGTTGGCGAGCCAAAAACGTACAAATGCTTGTAAATTCGCGTTTTTAAGCAGAAATTGACGATTTTTTGCTTTTTCGCTTCGCTGGTTTAATGAGAAATCGGATTTTTTGAAAAAGTTCAATATCTCCAGTAGTTTTTAAGTTGGCGAGCCAAAAACGTACAAATGCTTGTAAATTCGCGTTTTTAAGCAGAAATTGACGATTTTTTGCTTTTTCGCTTCGCTGGTTTAATGAGAAATCGGATTTTTTGAAAAAGTTCAATATCTCCAGTAGTTTTTAAGTTGGCGAGCCAAAAACGTACAAATGCTTGTAAATTCGCGTTTTTAAGCAGAAATTGACGATTTTTTGCTTTTTCGCTTCGCTGGTTTAATGAGAAATCGGATTTTTTGAAAAAGTTCAATATCTCCAGTAGTTTTTAAGTTTTCGAGCCAAAAACGTACAAATGCTTGTAAATTCGCGTTTTTAAGCAGAAATTGACGATTTTTTGCTTTTTCGCTTCGCTGGTTTAATGAGAAATCGGATTTTTTGAAAAAGTTCAATATCTCCAGTAGTTTTTAAGTTGGCGAGCCAAAAACGTACAAATGCTTGTAAATTCGCGTTTTTAAGCAGAAATTGACGATTTTTTGCTTTTTCGCTTCGCTGGTTTAATGAGAAATCGGATTTTTTGAAAAAGTTCAATATCTCCAGTAGTTTTTAAGTTTTCGAGCCAAAAACGTACAAATGCTTGTAAATTCGCGTTTTTAAGCAGAAATTGACGATTTTTTGCTTTTTCGCTTCGCTGGTTTAATGAGAAATCGGATTTTTTGAAAAAGTTCAATATCTCCAGTAGTTTTTAAGTTGGCGAGCCAAAAACGTACAAATGCTTGTAAATTCGCGTTTTTAAGCAGAAATTGACGATTTTTTGCTTTTTCGCTTCGCTGGTTTAATGAGAAATCGGATTTTTTGAAAAAGTTCAATATCTCCAGTAGTTTTTAAGTTTTCGAGCCAAAAACGTACAAATGCTTGTAAATTCGCGTTTTTAAGCAGAAATTGACGATTTTTTGCTTTTTCGCTTCGCTGGTTTAATGAGAAATCGGATTTTTTGAAAAAGTTCAATATCTCCAGTAGTTTTTAAGTTGGCGAGCCAAAAACGTACAAATGCTTGTAAATTCGCGTTTTTAAGCAGAAATTGACGATTTTTTGCTTTTTCGCTTCGCTGGTTTAATGAGAAATCGGATTTTTTGAAAAAGTTCAATATCTCCAGTAGTTTTTAAGTTGGCGAGCCAAAAACGTACAAATGCTTGTAAATTCGCGTTTTTAAGCAGAAATTGACGATTTTTTGCTTTTTCGCTTCGCTGGTTTAATGAGAAATCGGATTTTTTGAAAAAGTTCAATATCTCCAGTAGTTTTTAAGTTTTCGAGCCAAAAACGTACAAATGCTTGTAAATTCGCGTTTTTAAGCAGAAATTGACGATTTTTTGCTTTTTCGCTTCGCTGGTTTAATGAGAAATCGGATTTTTTGAAAAAGTTCAATATCTCCAGTAGTTTTTAAGTTGGCGAGCCAAAAACGTACAAATGCTTGTAAATTCGCGTTTTTAAGCAGAAATTGACGATTTTTTGCTTTTTCGCTTCGCTGGTTTAATGAGAAATCGGATTTTTTGAAAAAGTTCAATATCTCCAGTAGTTTTTAAGTTTGCGAGCCAAAAACGTACAAATGCTTGTAAATTCGCGTTTTTAAGCAGAAATTGACGATTTTTTGCTTTTTCGCTTCGCTGGTTTAATGAGAAATCGGATTTTTTGAAAAAGTTCAATATCTCCAGTAGTTTTTAAGTTTTCGAGCCAAAAACGTACAAATGCTTGTAAATTCGCGTTTTTAAGCAGAAATTGACGATTTTTTGCTTTTTCGCTTCGCTGGTTTAATGAGAAATCGGATTTTTTGAAAAAGTTCAATATCTCCAGTAGTTTTTAAGTTGGCGAGCCAAAAACGTACAAATGCTTGTAAATTCGCGTTTTTAAGCAGAAATTGACGATTTTTTGCTTTTTCGCTTCGCTGGTTTAATGAGAAATCGGATTTTTTGAAAAAGTTCAATATCTCCAGTAGTTTTTAAGTTTTCGAGCCAAAAACGTACAAATGCTTGTAAATTCGCGTTTTTAAGCAGAAATTGACGATTTTTTGCTTTTTCGCTTCGCTGGTTTAATGAGAAATCGGATTTTTTGAAAAAGTTCAATATCTCCAGTAGTTTTTAAGTTGGCGAGCCAAAAACGTACAAATGCTTGTAAATTCGCGTTTTTAAGCAGAAATTGACGATTTTTTGCTTTTTCGCTTCGCTGGTTTAATGAGAAATCGGATTTTTTGAAAAAGTTCAATATCTCCAGTAGTTTTTAAGTTGGCGAGCCAAAAACGTACAAATGCTTGTAAATTCGCGTTTTTAAGCAGAAATTGACGATTTTTTGCTTTTTCGCTTCGCTGGTTTAATGAGAAATCGGATTTTTTGAAAAAGTTCAATATCTCCAGTAGTTTTTAAGTTTTCGAGCCAAAAACGTACAAATGCTTGTAAATTCGCGTTTTTAAGCAGAAATTGACGATTTTTTGCTTTTTCGCTTCGCTGGTTTAATGAGAAATCGGATTTTTTGAAAAAGTTCAATATCTCCAGTAGTTTTTAAGTTGGCGAGCCAAAAACGTGCAAATGCTTGTAAATTCGCGTTTTTAAGCAGAAATTGACGATTTTTTGCTTTTTCGCTTCGCTGGTTTAATGAGAAATCGGATTTTTGAAAAAGTTCAATATCTCCAGTAGTTTTTAAGTTGGCGAGCCAAAAACGTACAAATGCTTGTAAATTCGCGTTTTTAAGCAGAAATTGACGATTTTTTGCTTTTTCGCTTCGCTGGTTTAATGAGAAATCGGATTTTTTGAAAAAGTTCAATATCTCCAGTAGTTTTTAAGTTGGCGAGCCAAAAACGTACAAATGCTTGTAAATTCGCATTTTTAAGCAGAAATTGACGATTTTTTGCTTTTTCGCTTCGCTGGTTTAATGAGAAATCGGATTTTTTGAAAAAGTTCAATATCTCCAGTAGTTTTTAAGTTGGCGAGCCAAAAACGTACAAATGCTTGTAAATTCGCGTTTTTAAGCAGAAATTGACGATTTTTTGCTTTTTCGCTTCGCTGGTTTAATGAGAAATCGGATTTTTTGAAAAAGTTCAATATCTCCAGTAGTTTTTAAGTTTTCGAGCCAAAAACGTACAAATGCTTGTAAATTCGCGTTTTTAAGCAGAAATTGACGATTTTTTGCTTTTTCGCTTCGCTGGTTTAATGAGAAATCGGATTTTTTGAAAAAGTTCAATATCTCCAGTAGTTTTTAAGTTTTCGAGCCAAAAACGTACAAATGCTTGTAAATTCGCGTTTTTAAGCAGAAATTGACGATTTTTTGCTTTTTCGCTTCGCTGGTTTAATGAGAAATCGGATTTTTTGAAAAAGTTCAATATCTCCAGTAGTTTTTAAGTTGGCGAGCCAAAAACGTACAAATGCTTGTAAATTCGCGTTTTTAAGCAGAAATTGACGATTTTTTGCTTTTTCGCTTCGCTGGTTTAATGAGAAATCGGATTTTTTGAAAAAGTTCAATATCTCCAGTAGTTTTTAAGTTGGCGAGCCAAAAACGTACAAATGCTTGTAAATTCGCGTTTTTAAGCAGAAATTGACGATTTTTTGCTTTTTCGCTTCGCTGGTTTAATGAGAAATCGGATTTTTTGAAAAAGTTCAATATCTCCAGTAGTTTTTAAGTTGGCGAGCCAAAAACGTACAAATGCTTGTAAATTCGCGTTTTTAAGCAGAAATTGACGATTTTTTGCTTTTTCGCTTCGCTGGTTTAATGAGAAATCGGATTTTTTGAAAAAGTTCAATATCTCCAGTAGTTTTTAAGTTTTCGAGCCAAAAACGTACAAATGCTTGTAAATTCGCGTTTTTAAGCAGAAATTGACGATTTTTTGCTTTTTCGCTTCGCTGGTTTAATGAGAAATCGGATTTTTTGAAAAAGTTCAATATCTCCAGTAGTTTTTAAGTTGGCGAGCCAAAAACGTACAAATGCTTGTAAATTCGCGTTTTTAAGCAGAAATTGACGATTTTTTGCTTTTTCGCTTCGCTGGTTTAATGAGAAATCGGATTTTTTGAAAAAGTTCAATATCTCCAGTAGTTTTTAAGTTTTCGAGCCAAAAACGTACAAATGCTTGTAAATTCGCGTTTTTAAGCAGAAATTGACGATTTTTTGCTTTTTCGCTTCGCTGGTTTAATGAGAAATCGGATTTTTTGAAAAAGTTCAATATCTCCAGTAGTTTTTAAGTTGGCGAGCCAAAAACGTACAAATGCTTGTAAATTCGCGTTTTTAAGCAGAAATTGACGATTTTTTGCTTTTTCGCTTCGCTGGTTTAATGAGAAATCGGATTTTTTGAAAAAGTTCAATATCTCCAGTAGTTTTTAAGTTTTCGAGCCAAAAACGTACAAATGCTTGTAAATTCGCGTTTTTAAGCAGAAATTGACGATTTTTTGCTTTTTCGCTTCGCTGGTTTAATGAGAAATCGGATTTTTTGAAAAAGTTCAATATCTCCAGTAGTTTTTAAGTTGGCGAGCCAAAAACGTACAAATGCTTGTAAATTCGCGTTTTTAAGCAGAAATTGACGATTTTTTGCTTTTTCGCTTCGCTGGTTTAATGAGAAATCGGATTTTTTGAAAAAGTTCAATATCTCCAGTAGTTTTTAAGTTGGCGAGCCAAAAACGTACAAATGCTTGTAAATTCGCGTTTTTAAGCAGAAATTGACGATTTTTTGCTTTTTCGCTTCGCTGGTTTAATGAGAAATCGGATTTTTTGAAAAAGTTCAATATCTCCAGTAGTTTTTAAGTTGGCGAGCCAAAAACGTACAAATGCTTGTAAATTCGCGTTTTTAAGCAGAAATTGACGATTTTTTGCTTTTTCGCTTCGCTGGTTTAATGAGAAATCGGATTTTTTGAAAAAGTTCAATATCTCCAGTAGTTTTTAAGTTTTCGAGCCAAAAACGTACAAATGCTTGTAAATTCGCGTTTTTAAGCAGAAATTGACGATTTTTTGCTTTTTCGCTTCGCTGGTTTAATGAGAAATCGGATTTTTTGAAAAAGTTCAATATCTCCAGTAGTTTTTAAGTTGGCGAGCCAAAAACGTACAAATGCTTGTAAATTCGCGTTTTTAAGCAGAAATTGACGATTTTTTGCTTTTTCGCTTCGCTGGTTTAATGAGAAATCGGATTTTTTGAAAAAGTTCAATATCTCCAGTAGTTTTTAAGTTTTCGAGCCAAAAACGTACAAATGCTTGTAAATTCGCGTTTTTAAGCAGAAATTGACGATTTTTTGCTTTTTCGCTTCGCTGGTTTAATGAGAAATCGGATTTTTTGAAAAAGTTCAATATCTCCAGTAGTTTTTAAGTTGGCGAGCCAAAAACGTACAAATGCTTGTAAATTCGCGTTTTTAAGCAGAAATTGACGATTTTTTGCTTTTTCGCTTCGCTGGTTTAATGAGAAATCGGATTTTTTGAAAAAGTTCAATATCTCCAGTAGTTTTTAAGTTGGCGAGCCAAAAACGTACAAATGCTTGTAAATTCGCGTTTTTAAGCAGAAATTGACGATTTTTTGCTTTTTCGCTTCGCTGGTTTAATGAGAAATCGGATTTTTTGAAAAAGTTCAATATCTCCAGTAGTTTTTAAGTTGGCGAGCCAAAAACGTACAAATGCTTGTAAATTCGCGTTTTTAAGCAGAAATTGACGATTTTTTGCTTTTTCGCTTCGCTGGTTTAATGAGAAATCGGATTTTTTGAAAAAGTTCAATATCTCCAGTAGTTTTTAAGTTTTCGAGCCAAAAACGTACAAATGCTTGTAAATTCGCGTTTTTAAGCAGAAATTGACGATTTTTTGCTTTTTCGCTTCGCTGGTTTAATGAGAAATCGGATTTTTTGAAAAAGTTCAATATCTCCAGTAGTTTTTAAGTTGGCGAGCCAAAAACGTACAAATGCTTGTAAATTCGCGTTTTTAAGCAGAAATTGACGATTTTTTGCTTTTTCGCTTCGCTGGTTTAATGAGAAATCGGATTTTTTGAAAAAGTTCAATATCTCCAGTAGTTTTTAAGTTTTCGAGCCAAAAACGTACAAATGCTTGTAAATTCGCGTTTTTAAGCAGAAATTGACGATTTTTTGCTTTTTCGCTTCGCTGGTTTAATGAGAAATCGGATTTTTTGAAAAAGTTCAATATCTCCAGTAGTTTTTAAGTTGGCGAGCCAAAAACGTACAAATGCTTGTAAATTCGCGTTTTTAAGCAGAAATTGACGATTTTTTGCTTTTTCGCTTCGCTGGTTTAATGAGAAATCGGATTTTTTGAAAAAGTTCAATATCTCCAGTAGTTTTTAAGTTTTCGAGCCAAAAACGTACAAATGCTTGTAAATTCGCGTTTTTAAGCAGAAATTGACGATTTTTTGCTTTTTCGCTTCGCTGGTTTAATGAGAAATCGGATTTTTTGAAAAAGTTCAATATCTCCAGTAGTTTTTAAGTTGGCGAGCCAAAAACGTACAAATGCTTGTAAATTCGCGTTTTTAAGCAGAAATTGACGATTTTTTGCTTTTTCGCTTCGCTGGTTTAATGAGAAATCGGATTTTTTGAAAAAGTTCAATATCTCCAGTAGTTTTTAAGTTGTCGAGCCAAAAACGTACAAATGCTTGTAAATTCGCGTTTTTAAGCAGAAATTGACGATTTTTTGCTTTTTCGCTTCGCTGGTTTAATGAGAAATCGGATTTTTTGAAAAAGTTCAATATCTCCAGTAGTTTTTAAGTTGTCGAGCCAAAAACGTACAAATGCTTGTAAATTCGCGTTTTTAAGCAGAAATTGACGATTTTTTGCTTTTTCGCTTCGCTGGTTTAATGAGAAATCGGATTTTTTGAAAAAGTTCAATATCTCCAGTAGTTTTTAAGTTGGCGAGCCAAAAACGTACAAATGCTTGTAAATTCGCGTTTTTAAGCAGAAATTGACGATTTTTTGCTTTTTCGCTTCGCTGGTTTAATGAGAAATCGGATTTTTTGAAAAAGTTCAATATCTCCAGTAGTTTTTAAGTTGGCGAGCCAAAAACGTACAAATGCTTGTAAATTCGCGTTTTTAAGCAGAAATTGACGATTTTTTGCTTTTTCGCTTCGCTGGTTTAATGAGAAATCGGATTTTTTGAAAAAGTTCAATATCTCCAGTAGTTTTTAAGTTGGCGAGCCAAAAACGTACAAATGCTTGTAAATTCGCGTTTTTAAGCAGAAATTGACGATTTTTTGCTTTTTCGCTTCGCTGGTTTAATGAGAAATCGGATTTTTTGAAAAAGTTCAATATCTCCAGTAGTTTTTAAGTTTTCGAGCCAAAAACGTACAAATGCTTGTAAATTCGCGTTTTTAAGCAGAAATTGACGATTTTTTGCTTTTTCGCTTCGCTGGTTTAATGAGAAATCGGATTTTTTGAAAAAGTTCAATATCTCCAGTAGTTTTTAAGTTGGCGAGCCAAAAACGTACAAATGCTTGTAAATTCGCGTTTTTAAGCAGAAATTGACGATTTTTTGCTTTTTCGCTTCGCTGGTTTAATGAGAAATCGGATTTTTTGAAAAAGTTCAATATCTCCAGTAGTTTTTAAGTTGGCGAGCCAAAAACGTACAAATGCTTGTAAATTCGCGTTTTTAAGCAGAAATTGACGATTTTTTGCTTTTTCGCTTCGCTGGTTTAATGAGAAATCGGATTTTTTGAAAAAGTTCAATATCTCCAGTAGTTTTTAAGTTGGCGAGCCAAAAACGTACAAATGCTTGTAAATTCGCGTTTTTAAGCAGAAATTGACGATTTTTTGCTTTTTCGCTTCGCTGGTTTAATGAGAAATCGGATTTTTTGAAAAAGTTCAATATCTCCAGTAGTTTTTAAGTTGGCGAGCCAAAAACGTACAAATGCTTGTAAATTCGCGTTTTTAAGCAGAAATTGACGATTTTTTGCTTTTTCGCTTCGCTGGTTTAATGAGAAATCGGATTTTTTGAAAAAGTTCAATATCTCCAGTAGTTTTTAAGTTGGCGAGCCAAAAACGTACAAATGCTTGTAAATTCGCGTTTTTAAGCAGAAATTGACGATTTTTTGCTTTTTCGCTTCGCTGGTTTAATGAGAAATCGGATTTTTTGAAAAAGTTCAATATCTCCAGTAGTTTTTAAGTTGGCGAGCCAAAAACGTACAAATGCTTGTAAATTCGCGTTTTTAAGCAGAAATTGACGATTTTTTGCTTTTTCGCTTCGCTGGTTTAATGAGAAATCGGATTTTTTGAAAAAGTTCAATATCTCCAGTAGTTTTTAAGTTGTCGAGCCAAAAACGTACAAATGCTTGTAAATTCGCGTTTTTAAGCAGAAATTGACGATTTTTTGCTTTTTCGCTTCGCTGGTTTAATGAGAAATCGGATTTTTTGAAAAAGTTCAATATCTCCAGTAGTTTTTAAGTTTTCGAGCCAAAAACGTACAAATGCTTGTAAATTCGCGTTTTTAAGCAGAAATTGACGATTTTTTGCTTTTTCGCTTCGCTGGTTTAATGAGAAATCGGATTTTTTGAAAAAGTTCAATATCTCCAGTAGTTTTTAAGTTGTCGAGCCAAAAACGTACAAATGCTTGTAAATTCGCGTTTTTAAGCAGAAATTGACGATTTTTTGCTTTTTCGCTTCGCTGGTTTAATGAGAAATCGGATTTTTTGAAAAAGTTCAATATCTCCAGTAGTTTTTAAGTTTGCGAGCCAAAAACGTACAAATGCTTGTAAATTCGCGTTTTTAAGCAGAAATTGACGATTTTTTGCTTTTTCGCTTCGCTGGTTTAATGAGAAATCGGATTTTTTGAAAAAGTTCAATATCTCCAGTAGTTTTTAAGTTGGCGAGCCAAAAACGTACAAATGCTTGTAAATTCGCGTTTTTAAGCAGAAATTGACGATTTTTTGCTTTTTCGCTTCGCTGGTTTAATGAGAAATCGGATTTTTTGAAAAAGTTCAATATCTCCAGTAGTTTTTAAGTTTGCGAGCCAAAAACGTACAAATGCTTGTAAATTCGCGTTTTTAAGCAGAAATTGACGATTTTTTGCTTTTTCGCTTCGCTGGTTTAATGAGAAATCGGATTTTTTGAAAAAGTTCAATATCTCCAGTAGTTTTTAAGTTGGCGAGCCAAAAACGTACAAATGCTTGTAAATTCGCGTTTTTAAGCAGAAATTGACGATTTTTTGCTTTTTCGCTTCGCTGGTTTAATGAGAAATCGGATTTTTTGAAAAAGTTCAATATCTCCAGTAGTTTTTAAGTTGGCGAGCCAAAAACGTACAAATGCTTGTAAATTCGCGTTTTTAAGCAGAAATTGACGATTTTTTGCTTTTTCGCTTCGCTGGTTTAATGAGAAATCGGATTTTTTGAAAAAGTTCAATATCTCCAGTAGTTTTTAAGTTTTCGAGCCAAGAACGTACAAATGCTTGTAAATTCGCGTTTTTAAGCAGAAATTGACGATTTTTTGCTTTTTCGCTTCGCTGGTTTAATGAGAAATCGGATTTTTTGAAAAAGTTCAATATCTCCAGTAGTTTTTAAGTTGGCGAGCCAAAAACGTACAAATGCTTGTAAATTCGCGTTTTTAAGCAGAAATTGACGATTTTTTGCTTTTTCGCTTCGCTGGTTTAATGAGAAATCGGATTTTTTGAAAAAGTTCAATATCTCCAGTAGTTTTTAAGTTTTCGAGCCAAAAACGTACAAATGCTTGTAAATTCGCGTTTTTAAGCAGAAATTGACGATTTTTTGCTTTTTCGCTTCGCTGGTTTAATGAGAAATCGGATTTTTTGAAAAAGTTCAATATCTCCAGTAGTTTTTAAGTTGGCGAGCCAAAAACGTACAAATGCTTGTAAATTCGCGTTTTTAAGCAGAAATTGACGATTTTTTGCTTTTTCGCTTCGCTGGTTTAATGAGAAATCGGATTTTTTGAAAAAGTTCAATATCTCCAGTAGTTTTTAAGTTGGCGAGCCAAAAACGTACAAATGCTTGTAAATTCGCGTTTTTAAGCAGAAATTGACGATTTTTTGCTTTTTCGCTTCGCTGGTTTAATGAGAAATCGGATTTTTTGAAAAAGTTCAATATCTCCAGTAGTTTTTAAGTTGGCGAGCCAAAAACGTACAAATTCTTGTAAATTCGCGTTTTTAAGCAGAAATTGACGATTTTTTGCTTTTTCGCTTCGCTGGTTTAATGAGAAATCGGATTTTTTGAAAAAGTTCAATATCTCCAGTAGTTTTTAAGTTGGCGAGCCAAAAACGTACAAATGCTTGTAAATTCGCGTTTTTAAGCAGAAATTGACGATTTTTTGCTTTTTCGCTTCGCTGGTTTAATGAGAAATCGGATTTTTTGAAAAAGTTCAATATCTCCAGTAGTTTTTAAGTTGGCGAGCCAAAAACGTACAAATGCTTGTAAATTCGCGTTTTTAAGCAGAAATTGACGATTTTTTGCTTTTTCGCTTCGCTGGTTTAATGAGAAATCGGATTTTTTGAAAAAGTTCAATATCTCCAGTAGTTTTTAAGTTGGCGAGCCAAAAACGTACAAATGCTTGTAAATTCGCGTTTTTAAGCAGAAATTGACGATTTTTTGCTTTTTCGCTTCGCTGGTTTAATGAGAAATCGGATTTTTTGAAAAAGTTCAATATCTCCAGTAGTTTTTAAGTTGGCGAGCCAAAAACGTACAAATGCTTGTAAATTCGCGTTTTTAAGCAGAAATTGACGATTTTTTGCTTTTTCGCTTCGCTGGTTTAATGAGAAATCGGATTTTTTGAAAAAGTTCAATATCTCCAGTAGTTTTTAAGTTGGCGAGCCAAAAACGTACAAATGCTTGTAAATTCGCGTTTTTAAGCAGAAATTGACGATTTTTTGCTTTTTCGCTTCGCTGGTTTAATGAGAAATCGGATTTTTTGAAAAAGTTCAATATCTCCAGTAGTTTTTAAGTTTTCGAGCCAAAAACGTACAAATGCTTGTAAATTCGCGTTTTTAAGCAGAAATTGACGATTTTTTGCTTTTTCGCTTCGCTGGTTTAATGAGAAATCGGATTTTTTGAAAAAGTTCAATATCTCCAGTAGTTTTTAAGTTGGCGAGCCAAAAACGTACAAATGCTTGTAAATTTGCGTTTTTAAGCAAAAATTGACGATTTTTTGCTTTTTCGCTTCGCTGGTTTAATGAGAAATCGGATTTTTTGAAAAAGTTCAATATCTCCAGTAGTTTTTAAGTTTTCGAGCCAAAAACGTACAAATGCTTGTAAATTCGCGTTTTTAAGCAGAAATTGACGATTTTTTGCTTTTTCGCTTCGCTGGTTTAATGAGAAATCGGATTTTTTGAAAAAGTTCAATATCTCCAGTAGTTTTTAAGTTGGCGAGCCAAAAACGTACAAATGCTTGTAAATTCGCGTTTTTAAGCAGAAATTGACGATTTTTTGCTTTTTCGCTTCGCTGGTTTAATGAGAAATCGGATTTTTTGAAAAAGTTCAATATCTCCAGTAGTTTTTAAGTTTTCGAGCCAAAAACGTACAAATGCTTGTAAATTCGCGTTTTTAAGCAGAAATTGACGATTTTTTGCTTTTTCGCTTCGCTGGTTTAATGAGAAATCGGATTTTTTGAAAAAGTTCAATATCTCCAGTAGTTTTTAAGTTGGCGAGCCAAAAACGTACAAATGCTTGTAAATTCGCGTTTTTAAGCAGAAATTGACGATTTTTTGCTTTTTCGCTTCGCTGGTTTAATGAGAAATCGGATTTTTTGAAAAAGTTCAATATCTCCAGTAGTTTTTAAGTTGGCGAGCCAAAAACGTACAAATGCTTGTAAATTCGCGTTTTTAAGCAGAAATTGACGATTTTTTGCTTTTTCGCTTCGCTGGTTTAATGAGAAATCGGATTTTTTGAAAAAGTTCAATATCTCCAGTAGTTTTTAAGTTGGCGAGCCAAAAACGTACAAATGCTTGTAAATTCGCGTTTTTAAGCAGAAATTGACGATTTTTTGCTTTTTCGCTTCGCTGGTTTAATGAGAAATCGGATTTTTTGAAAAAGTTCAATATCTCCAGTAGTTTTTAAGTTGGCGAGCCAAAAACGTACAAATGCTTGTAAATTCGCGTTTTTAAGCAGAAATTGACGATTTTTTGCTTTTTCGCTTCGCTGGTTTAATGAGAAATCGGATTTTTTGAAAAAGTTCAATATCTCCAGTAGTTTTTAAGTTGGCGAGCCAAAAACGTACAAATGCTTGTAAATTCGCGTTTTTAAGCAGAAATTGACGATTTTTTGCTTTTTCGCTTCGCTGGTTTAATGAGAAATCGGATTTTTTGAAAAAGTTCAATATCTCCAGTAGTTTTTAAGTTGGCGAGCCAAAAACGTACAAATGCTTGTAAATTCGCGTTTTTAAGCAGAAATTGACGATTTTTTGCTTTTTCGCTTCGCTGGTTTAATGAGAAATCGGATTTTTTGAAAAAGTTCAATATCTCCAGTAGTTTTTAAGTTTTCGAGCCAAAAACGTACAAATGCTTGTAAATTCGCGTTTTTAAGCAGAAATTGACGATTTTTTGCTTTTTCGCTTCGCTGGTTTAATGAGAAATCGGATTTTTTGAAAAAGTTCAATATCTCCAGTAGTTTTTAAGTTGGCGAGCCAAAAACGTACAAATGCTTGTAAATTCGCGTTTTTAAGCAGAAATTGACGATTTTTTGCTTTTTCGCTTCGCTGGTTTAATGAGAAATCGGATTTTTTGAAAAAGTTCAATATCTCCAGTAGTTTTTAAGTTGGCGAGCCAAAAACGTACAAATGCTTGTAAATTCGCGTTTTTAAGCAGAAATTGACGATTTTTTGCTTTTTCGCTTCGCTGGTTTAATGAGAAATCGGATTTTTTGAAAAAGTTCAATATCTCCAGTAGTTTTTAAGTTGGCGAGCCAAAAACGTACAAATGCTTGTAAATTCGCGTTTTTAAGCAGAAATTGACGATTTTTTGCTTTTTCGCTTCGCTGGTTTAATGAGAAATCGGATTTTTTGAAAAAGTTCAATATCTCCAGTAGTTTTTAAGTTGGCGAGCCAAAAACGTACAAATGCTTGTAAATTCGCGTTTTTAAGCAGAAATTGACGATTTTTTGCTTTTTCGCTTCGCTGGTTTAATGAGAAATCGGATTTTTTGAAAAAGTTCAATATCTCCAGTAGTTTTTAAGTTGGCGAGCCAAAAACGTACAAATGCTTGTAAATTCGCGTTTTTAAGCAGAAATTGACGATTTTTTGCTTTTTCGCTTCGCTGGTTTAATGAGAAATCGGATTTTTTGAAAAAGTTCAATATCTCCAGTAGTTTTTAAGTTGGCGAGCCAAAAACGTACAAATGCTTGTAAATTCGCGTTTTTAAGCAGAAATTGACGATTTTTTGCTTTTTCGCTTCGCTGGTTTAATGAGAAATCGGATTTTTTGAAAAAGTTCAATATCTCCAGTAGTTTTTAAGTTGGCGAGCCAAAAACGTACAAATGCTTGTAAATTCGCGTTTTTAAGCAGAAATTGACGATTTTTTGCTTTTTCGCTTCGCTGGTTTAATGAGAAATCGGATTTTTTGAAAAAGTTCAATATCTCCAGTAGTTTTTAAGTTGGCGAGCCAAAAACGTACAAATGCTTGTAAATTCGCGTTTTTAAGCAGAAATTGACGATTTTTTGCTTTTTCGCTTCGCTGGTTTAATGAGAAATCGGATTTTTTGAAAAAGTTCAATATCTCCAGTAGTTTTTAAGTTGGCGAGCCAAAAACGTACAAATGCTTGTAAATTCGCGTTTTTAAGCAGAAATTGACGATTTTTTGCTTTTTCGCTTCGCTGGTTTAATGAGAAATCGGATTTTTTGAAAAAGTTCAATATCTCCAGTAGTTTTTAAGTTGGCGAGCCAAAAACGTACAAATGCTTGTAAATTCGCGTTTTTAAGCAGAAATTGACGATTTTTTGCTTTTTCGCTTCGCTGGTTTAATGAGAAATCGGATTTTTTGAAAAAGTTCAATATCTCCAGTAGTTTTTAAGTTGGCGAGCCAAAAACGTACAAATGCTTGTAAATTCGCGTTTTTAAGCAGAAATTGACGATTTTTTGCTTTTTCGCTTCGCTGGTTTAATGAGAAATCGGATTTTTTGAAAAAGTTCAATATCTCCAGTAGTTTTTAAGTTGGCGAGCCAAAAACGTACAAATGCTTGTAAATTCGCGTTTTTAAGCAGAAATTGACGATTTTTTGCTTTTTCGCTTCGCTGGTTTAATGAGAAATCGGATTTTTTGAAAAAGTTCAATATCTCCAGTAGTTTTTAAGTTGGCGAGCCAAAAACGTACAAATGCTTGTAAATTCGCGTTTTTAAGCAGAAATTGACGATTTTTTGCTTTTTCGCTTCGCTGGTTTAATGAGAAATCGGATTTTTTGAAAAAGTTCAATATCTCCAGTAGTTTTTAAGTTTTCGAGCCAAAAACGTACAAATGCTTGTAAATTCGCGTTTTTAAGCAGAAATTGACGATTTTTTGCTTTTTCGCTTCGCTGGTTTAATGAGAAATCGGATTTTTTGAAAAAGTTCAATATCTCCAGTAGTTTTTAAGTTGGCGAGCCAAAAACGTACAAATGCTTGTAAATTCGCGTTTTTAAGCAGAAATTGACGATTTTTTGCTTTTTCGCTTCGCTGGTTTAATGAGAAATCGGATTTTTTGAAAAAGTTCAATATCTCCAGTAGTTTTTAAGTTTTCGAGCCAAAAACGTACAAATGCTTGTAAATTCGCGTTTTTAAGCAGAAATTGACGATTTTTTGCTTTATCGCTTCGCTGGTTTAATGAGAAATCGGATTTTTTGAAAAAGTTCAATATCTCCAGTAGTTTTTAAGTTGGCGAGCCAAAAACGTACAAATGCTTGTAAATTCGCGTTTTTAAGCAGAAATTGACGATTTTTTGCTTTTTCGCTTCGCTGGTTTAATGAGAAATCGGATTTTTTGAAAAAGTTCAATATCTCCAGTAGTTTTTAAGTTTCGAGCCAAAAACGTACAAATGCTTGTAAATTCGCGTTTTTAAGCAGAAATTGACGATTTTTTGCTTTTTCGCTTCGCTGGTTTAATGAGAAATCGGATTTTTTGAAAAAGTTCAATATCTCCAGTAGTTTTTAAGTTGGCGAGCCAAAAACGTACAAATGCTTGTAAATTCGCGTTTTTAAGCAGAAATTGACGATTTTTTGCTTTTTCGCTTCGCTGGTTTAATGAGAAATCGGATTTTTTGAAAAAGTTCAATATCTCCAGTAGTTTTTAAGTTGGCGAGCCAAAAACGTACAAATGCTTGTAAATTCGCGTTTTTAAGCAGAAATTGACGATTTTTTGCTTTTTCGCTTCGCTGGTTTAATGAGAAATCGGATTTTTTGAAAAAGTTCAATATCTCCAGTAGTTTTTAAGTTGGCGAGCCAAAAACGTACAAATGCTTGTAAATTCGCGTTTTTAAGCAGAAATTGACGATTTTTTGCTTTTTCGCTTCGCTGGTTTAATGAGAAATCGGATTTTTTGAAAAAGTTCAATATCTCCAGTAGTTTTTAAGTTGGCGAGCCAAAAACGTACAAATGCTTGTAAATTCGCGTTTTTAAGCAGAAATTGACGATTTTTTGCTTTTTCGCTTCGCTGGTTTAATGAGAAATCGGATTTTTTGAAAAAGTTCAATATCTCCAGTAGTTTTTAAGTTGGCGAGCCAAAAACGTACAAATGCTTGTAAATTCGCGTTTTTAAGCAGAAATTGACGATTTTTTGCTTTTTCGCTTCGCTGGTTTAATGAGAAATCGGATTTTTTGAAAAAGTTCAATATCTCCAGTAGTTTTTAAGTTGGCGAGCCAAAAACGTACAAATGCTTGTAAATTCGCGTTTTTAAGCAGAAATTGACGATTTTTTGCTTTTTCGCTTCGCTGGTTTAATGAGAAATCGGATTTTTTGAAAAAGTTCAATATCTCCAGTAGTTTTTAAGTTGGCGAGCCAAAAACGTACAAATGCTTGTAAATTCGCGTTTTTAAGCAGAAATTGACGATTTTTTGCTTTTTCGCTTCGCTGGTTTAATGAGAAATCGGATTTTTTGAAAAAGTTCAATATCTCCAGTAGTTTTTAAGTTGGCGAGCCAAAAACGTACAAATGCTTGTAAATTCGCGTTTTTAAGCAGAAATTGACGATTTTTTGCTTTTTCGCTTCGCTGGTTTAATGAGAAATCGGATTTTTTGAAAAAGTTCAATATCTCCAGTAGTTTTTAAGTTGGCGAGCCAAAAACGTACAAATGCTTGTAAATTCGCGTTTTTAAGCAGAAATTGACGATTTTTTGCTTTTTCGCTTCGCTGGTTTAATGAGAAATCGGATTTTTTGAAAAAGTTCAATATCTCCAGTAGTTTTTAAGTTGGCGAGCCAAAAACGTACAAATGCTTGTAAATTCGCGTTTTTAAGCAGAAATTGACGATTTTTTGCTTTTTCGCTTCGCTGGTTTAATGAGAAATCGGATTTTTTGAAAAAGTTCAATATCTCCAGTAGTTTTTAAGTTGGCGAGCCAAAAACGTACAAATGCTTGTAAATTCGCGTTTTTAAGCAGAAATTGACGATTTTTTGCTTTTTCGCTTCGCTGGTTTAATGAGAAATCGGATTTTTTGAAAAAGTTCAATATCTCCAGTAGTTTTTAAGTTGGCGAGCCAAAAACGTACAAATGCTTGTAAATTCGCGTTTTTAAGCAGAAATTGACGATTTTTTGCTTTTTCGCTTCGCTGGTTTAATGAGAAATCGGATTTTTTGAAAAAGTTCAATATCTCCAGTAGTTTTTAAGTTGGCGAGCCAAAAACGTACAAATGCTTGTAAATTCGCGTTTTTAAGCAGAAATTGACGATTTTTTGCTTTTTCGCTTCGCTGGTTTAATGAGAAATCGGATTTTTTGAAAAAGTTCAATATCTCCAGTAGTTTTTAAGTTGGCGAGCCAAAAACGTACAAATGCTTGTAAATTCGCGTTTTTAAGCAGAAATTGACGATTTTTTGCTTTTTCGCTTCGCTGGTTTAATGAGAAATCGGATTTTTTGAAAAAGTTCAATATCTCCAGTAGTTTTTAAGTTGGCGAGCCAAAAACGTACAAATGCTTGTAAATTCGCGTTTTTAAGCAGAAATTGACGATTTTTTGCTTTTTCGCTTCGCTGGTTTAATGAGAAATCGGATTTTTTGAAAAAGTTCAATATCTCCAGTAGTTTTTAAGTTGGCGAGCCAAAAACGTACAAATGCTTGTAAATTCGCGTTTTTAAGCAGAAATTGACGATTTTTTGCTTTTTCGCTTCGCTGGTTTAATGAGAAATCGGATTTTTTGAAAAAGTTCAATATCTCCAGTAGTTTTTAAGTTGGCGAGCCAAAAACGTACAAATGCTTGTAAATTCGCGTTTTTAAGCAGAAATTGACGATTTTTTGCTTTTTCGCTTCGCTGGTTTAATGAGAAATCGGATTTTTTGAAAAAGTTCAATATCTCCAGTAGTTTTTAAGTTGGCGAGCCAAAAACGTACAAATGCTTGTAAATTCGCGTTTTTAAGCAGAAATTGACGATTTTTTGCTTTTTCGCTTCGCTGGTTTAATGAGAAATCGGATTTTTTGAAAAAGTTCAATATCTCCAGTAGTTTTTAAGTTGGCGAGCCAAAAACGTACAAATGCTTGTAAATTCGCGTTTTTAAGCAGAAATTGACGATTTTTTGCTTTTTCGCTTCGCTGGTTTAATGAGAAATCGGATTTTTTGAAAAAGTTCAATATCTCCAGTAGTTTTTAAGTTGGCGAGCCAAAAACGTACAAATGCTTGTAAATTCGCGTTTTTAAGCAGAAATTGACGATTTTTTGCTTTTTCGCTTCGCTGGTTTAATGAGAAATCGGATTTTTTGAAAAAGTTCAATATCTCCAGTAGTTTTTAAGTTGGCGAGCCAAAAACGTACAAATGCTTGTAAATTCGCGTTTTTAAGCAGAAATTGACGATTTTTTGCTTTTTCGCTTCGCTGGTTTAATGAGAAATCGGATTTTTTGAAAAAGTTCAATATCTCCAGTAGTTTTTAACGTTGGCGAGCCAAAAACGTACAAATGCTTGTAAATTCGCGTTTTTAAGCAGAAATTGACGATTTTTTGCTTTTTCGCTTCGCTGGTTTAATGAGAAATCGGATTTTTTGAAAAAGTTCAATATCTCCAGTAGTTTTTAAGTTGGCGAGCCAAAAACGTACAAATGCTTGTAAATTCGCGTTTTTAAGCAGAAATTGACGATTTTTTGCTTTTTCGCTTCGCTGGTTTAATGAGAAATCGGATTTTTTGAAAAAGTTCAATATCTCCAGTAGTTTTTAAGTTGGCGAGCCAAAAACGTACAAATGCTTGTAAATTCGCGTTTTTAAGCAGAAATTGACGATTTTTTGCTTTTTCGCTTCGCTGGTTTAATGAGAAATCGGATTTTTTGAAAAAGTTCAATATCTCCAGTAGTTTTTAAGTTGGCGAGCCAAAAACGTACAAATGCTTGTAAATTCGCGTTTTTAAGCAGAAATTGACGATTTTTTGCTTTTTCGCTTCGCTGGTTTAATGAGAAATCGGATTTTTTGAAAAAGTTCAATATCTCCAGTAGTTTTTAAGTTGGCGAGCCAAAAACGTACAAATGCTTGTAAATTCGCGTTTTTAAGACGATTTTTTGCTTTTTCGCTTCGCTGGTTTAATGAGAAATCGGATTTTTTGAAAAAGTTCAATATCTCCAGTAGTTTTTAAGTTGGCGAGCCAAAAACGTACAAATGCTTGTAAATTCGCGTTTTTAAGCAGAAATTGACGATTTTTGCTTTTTCGCTTCGCTGGTTTAATGAGAAATCGGATTTTTGAAAAAGTTCAATATCTCCAGTAGTTTTTAAGTTTCGAGCCAAAAACGTACAAATGCTTGTAAATTCGCGTTTTTAAGCAGAAATTGACGATTTTTTGCTTTTTCGCTTCGCTGGTTTAATGAGAAATCGGATTTTTTGAAAAAGTTCAATATCTCCAGTAGTTTTTAAGTTGGCGAGCCAAAAACGTACAAATGCTTGTAAATTCGCGTTTTTAAGCAGAAATTGACGATTTTTTGCTTTTTCGCTTCGCTGGTTTAATGAGAAATCGGATTTTTTGAAAAAGTTCAATATCTCCAGTAGTTTTTAAGTTGGCGAGCCAAAAACGTACAAATGCTTGTAAATTCGCGTTTTTAAGCAGAAATTGACGATTTTTTGCTTTTTCGCTTCGCTGGTTTAATGAGAAATCGGATTTTTTGAAAAAGTTCAATATCTCCAGTAGTTTTTAAGTTGGCGAGCCAAAAACGTACAAATGCTTGTAAATTCGCGTTTTTAAGCAGAAATTGACGATTTTTTGCTTTTTCGCTTCGCTGGTTTAATGAGAAATCGGATTTTTTGAAAAAGTTCAATATCTCCAGTAGTTTTTAAGTTTTCGAGCCAAAAACGTACAAATGCTTGTAAATTCGCGTTTTTAAGCAGAAATTGACGATTTTTTGCTTTTTCGCTTCGCTGGTTTAATGAGAAATCGGATTTTTTGAAAAAGTTCAATATCTCCAGTAGTTTTTAAGTTTGCGAGCCAAAAACGTACAAATGCTTGTAAATTCGCGTTTTTAAGCAGAAATTGACGATTTTTTGCTTTTTCGCTTCGCTGGTTTAATGAGAAATCGGATTTTTTGAAAAAGTTCAATATCTCCAGTAGTTTTTAAGTTGGCGAGCCAAAAACGTACAAATGCTTGTAAATTCGCGTTTTTAAGCAGAAATTGACGATTTTTTGCTTTTTCGCTTCGCTGGTTTAATGAGAAATCGGATTTTTTGAAAAAGTTCAATATCTCCAGTAGTTTTTAAGTTGGCGAGCCAAAAACGTACAAATGCTTGTAAATTCGCGTTTTTAAGCAGAAATTGACGATTTTTTGCTTTTTCGCTTCGCTGGTTTAATGAGAAATCGGATTTTTTGAAAAAGTTCAATATCTCCAGTAGTTTTTAAGTTTTCGAGCCAAAAACGTACAAATGCTTGTAAATTCGCGTTTTTAAGCAGAAATTGACGATTTTTTGCTTTTTCGCTTCGCTGGTTTAATGAGAAATCGGATTTTTTGAAAAAGTTCAATATCTCCAGTAGTTTTTAAGTTGGCGAGCCAAAAACGTACAAATGCTTGTAAATTCGCGTTTTTAAGCAGAAATTGACGATTTTTTGCTTTTTCGCTTCGCTGGTTTAATGAGAAATCGGATTTTTTGAAAAAGTTCAATATCTCCAGTAGTTTTTAAGTTTTCGAGCCAAAAACGTACAAATGCTTGTAAATTCGCGTTTTTAAGCAGAAATTGACGATTTTTTGCTTTTTCGCTTCGCTGGTTTAATGAGAAATCGGATTTTTTGAAAAAGTTCAATATCTCCAGTAGTTTTTAAGTTGGCGAGCCAAAAACGTACAAATGCTTGTAAATTCGCGTTTTTAAGCAGAAATTGACGATTTTTTGCTTTTTCGCTTCGCTGGTTTAATGAGAAATCGGATTTTTTGAAAAAGTTCAATATCTCCAGTAGTTTTTAAGTTGGCGAGCCAAAAACGTACAAATGCTTGTAAATTCGCGTTTTTAAGCAGAAATTGACGATTTTTTGCTTTTTCGCTTCGCTGGTTTAATGAGAAATCGGATTTTTTGAAAAAGTTCAATATCTCCAGTAGTTTTTAAGTTGGCGAGCCAAAAACGTACAAATGCTTGTAAATTCGCGTTTTTAAGCAGAAATTGACGATTTTTTGCTTTTTCGCTTCGCTGGTTTAATGAGAAATCGGATTTTTTGAAAAAGTTCAATATCTCCAGTAGTTTTTAAGTTGCGAGCCAAAAACGTACAAATGCTTGTAAATTCGCGTTTTTAAGCAGAAATTGACGATTTTTTGCTTTTTCGCTTCGCTGGTTTAATGAGAAATCGGATTTTTTGAAAAAGTTCAATATCTCCAGTAGTTTTTAAGTTGGCGAGCCAAAAACGTACAAATGCTTGTAAATTCGCGTTTTTAAGCAGAAATTGACGATTTTTTGCTTTTTCGCTTCGCTGGTTTAATGAGAAATCGGATTTTTTGAAAAAGTTCAATATCTCCAGTAGTTTTTAAGTTGGCGAGCCAAAAACGTACAAATGCTTGTAAATTCGCGTTTTTAAGCAGAAATTGACGATTTTTTGCTTTTTCGCTTCGCTGCTTTAATGAGAAATCGGATTTTTTGAAAAAGTTCAATATCTCCAGTAGTTTTTAAGTTTTCGAGCCAAAAACGTACAAATGCTTGTAAATTGTAAATTCGCGTTTTTAAGCAGAAATTGACGATTTTTTGCTTTTTCGCTTCGCTGGTTTAATGAGAAATCGGATTTTTTGAAAAAGTTCAATATCTCCAGTAGTTTTTAAGTTGGCGAGCCAAAAACGTACAAATGCTTGTAAATTCGCGTTTTTAAGCAGAAATTGACGATTTTTTGCTTTTTCGCTTCGCTGGTTTAATGAGAAATCGGATTTTTTGAAAAAGTTCAATATCTCCAGTAGTTTTTAAGTTGGCGAGCCAAAAACGTACAAATGCTTGTAAATTCGCGTTTTTAAGCAGAAATTGACGATTTTTTGCTTTTTCGCTTCGCTGGTTTAATGAGAAATCGGATTTTTTGAAAAAGTTCAATATCTCCAGTAGTTTTTAAGTTGGCGAGCCAAAAACGTACAAATGCTTGTAAATTCGCGTTTTTAAGCAGAAATTGACGATTTTTTGCTTTTTCGCTTCGCTGGTTTAATGAGAAATCGGATTTTTTGAAAAAGTTCAATATCTCCAGTAGTTTTTAAGTTGGCGAGCCAAAAACGTACAAATGCTTGTAAATTCGCGTTTTTAAGCAGAAATTGACGATTTTTTGCTTTTTCGCTTCGCTGGTTTAATGAGAAATCGGATTTTTTGAAAAAGTTCAATATCTCCAGTAGTTTTTAAGTTGGCGAGCCAAAAACGTACAAATGCTTGTAAATTCGCGTTTTTAAGCAGAAATTGACGATTTTTTGCTTTTTCGCTTCGCTGGTTTAATGAGAAATCGGATTTTTTGAAAAAGTTCAATATCTCCAGTAGTTTTTAAGTTGGCGAGCCAAAAACGTACAAATGCTTGTAAATTCGCGTTTTTAAGCAGAAATTGACGATTTTTTGCTTTTTCGCTTCGCTGGTTTAATGAGAAATCGGATTTTTTGAAAAAGTTCAATATCTCCAGTAGTTTTTAAGTTGGCGAGCCAAAAACGTACAAATGCTTGTAAATTCGCGTTTTTAAGCAGAAATTGACGATTTTTTGCTTTTTCGCTTCGCTGGTTTAATGAGAAATCGGATTTTTTGAAAAAGTTCAATATCTCCAGTAGTTTTTAAGTTGGCGAGCCAAAAACGTACAAATGCTTGTAAATTCGCGTTTTTAAGCAGAAATTGACGATTTTTTGCTTTTTCGCTTCGCTGGTTTAATGAGAAATCGGATTTTTTGAAAAAGTTCAATATCTCCAGTAGTTTTTAAGTTGGCGAGCCAAAAACGTACAAATGCTTGTAAATTCGCGTTTTTAAGCAGAAATTGACGATTTTTTGCTTTTTCGCTTCGCTGGTTTAATGAGAAATCGGATTTTTTGAAAAAGTTCAATATCTCCAGTAGTTTTTAAGTTGGCGAGCCAAAAACGTACAAATGCTTGTAAATTCGCGTTTTTAAGCAGAAATTGACGATTTTTTGCTTTTTCGCTTCGCTGGTTTAATGAGAAATCGGATTTTTTGAAAAAGTTCAATATCTCCAGTAGTTTTTAAGTTGGCGAGCCAAAAACGTACAAATGCTTGTAAATTCGCGTTTTTAAGCAGAAATTGACGATTTTTTGCTTTTTCGCTTCGCTGGTTTAATGAGAAATCGGATTTTTTGAAAAAGTTCAATATCTCCAGTAGTTTTTAAGTTGGCGAGCCAAAAACGTACAAATGCTTGTAAATTCGCGTTTTTAAGCAGAAATTGACGATTTTTTGCTTTTTCGCTTCGCTGGTTTAATGAGAAATCGGATTTTTTGAAAAAGTTCAATATCTCCAGTAGTTTTTAAGTTGGCGAGCCAAAAACGTACAAATGCTTGTAAATTCGCGTTTTTAAGCAGAAATTGACGATTTTTTGCTTTTTCGCTTCGCTGGTTTAATGAGAAATCGGATTTTTTGAAAAAGTTCAATATCTCCAGTAGTTTTTAAGTTGGCGAGCCAAAAACGTACAAATGCTTGTAAATTCGCGTTTTTAAGCAGAAATTGACGATTTTTTGCTTTTTCGCTTCGCTGGTTTAATGAGAAATCGGATTTTTTGAAAAAGTTCAATATCTCCAGTAGTTTTTAAGTTGGCGAGCCAAAAACGTACAAATGCTTGTAAATTCGCGTTTTTAAGCAGAAATTGACGATTTTTTGCTTTTTCGCTTCGCTGGTTTAATGAGAAATCGGATTTTTTGAAAAAGTTCAATATCTCCAGTAGTTTTTAAGTTGGCGAGCCAAAAACGTACAAATGCTTGTAAATTCGCGTTTTTAAGCAGAAATTGACGATTTTTTGCTTTTTCGCTTCGCTGGTTTAATGAGAAATCGGATTTTTTGAAAAAGTTCAATATCTCCAGTAGTTTTTAAGTTGGCGAGCCAAAAACGTACAAATGCTTGTAAATTCGCGTTTTTAAGCAGAAATTGACGATTTTTTGCTTTTTCGCTTCGCTGGTTTAATGAGAAATCGGATTTTTTGAAAAAGTTCAATATCTCCAGTAGTTTTTAAGTTGGCGAGCCAAAAACGTACAAATGCTTGTAAATTCGCGTTTTTAAGCAGAAATTGACGATTTTTTGCTTTTTCGCTTCGCTGGTTTAATGAGAAATCGGATTTTTTGAAAAAGTTCAATATCTCCAGTAGTTTTTAAGTTGGCGAGCCAAAAACGTACAAATGCTTGTAAATTCGCGTTTTTAAGCAGAAATTGACGATTTTTTGCTTTTTCGCTTCGCTGGTTTAATGAGAAATCGGATTTTTTGAAAAAGTTCAATATCTCCAGTAGTTTTTAAGTTGGCGAGCCAAAAACGTACAAATGCTTGTAAATTCGCGTTTTTAAGCAGAAATTGACGATTTTTTGCTTTTTCGCTTCGCTGGTTTAATGAGAAATCGGATTTTTTGAAAAAGTTCAATATCTCCAGTAGTTTTTAAGTTGGCGAGCCAAAAACGTACAAATGCTTGTAAATTCGCGTTTTTAAGCAGAAATTGACGATTTTTTGCTTTTTCGCTTCGCTGGTTTAATGAGAAATCGGATTTTTTGAAAAAGTTCAATATCTCCAGTAGTTTTTAAGTTGGCGAGCCAAAAACGTACAAATGCTTGTAAATTCGCGTTTTTAAGCAGAAATTGACGATTTTTTGCTTTTTCGCTTCGCTGGTTTAATGAGAAATCGGATTTTTTGAAAAAGTTCAATATCTCCAGTAGTTTTTAAGTTGGCGAGCCAAAAACGTACAAATGCTTGTAAATTCGCGTTTTTAAGCAGAAATTGACGATTTTTTGCTTTTTCGCTTCGCTGGTTTAATGAGAAATCGGATTTTTTGAAAAAGTTCAATATCTCCAGTAGTTTTTAAGTTTGCGAGCCAAAAACGTACAAATGCTTGTAAATTCGCGTTTTTAAGCAGAAATTGACGATTTTTTGCTTTTTCGCTTCGCTGGTTTAATGAGAAATCGGATTTTTTGAAAAAGTTCAATATCTCCAGTAGTTTTTAAGTTGGCGAGCCAAAAACGTACAAATGCTTGTAAATTCGCGTTTTTAAGCAGAAATTGACGATTTTTTGCTTTTTCGCTTCGCTGGTTTAATGAGAAATCGGATTTTTTGAAAAAGTTCAATATCTCCAGTAGTTTTTAAGTTGGCGAGCCAAAAACGTACAAATGCTTGTAAATTCGCGTTTTTAAGCAGAAATTGACGATTTTTTGCTTTTTCGCTTCGCTGGTTTAATGAGAAATCGGATTTTTTGAAAAAGTTCAATATCTCCAGTAGTTTTTAAGTTGGCGAGCCAAAAACGTACAAATGCTTGTAAATTCGCGTTTTTAAGCAGAAATTGACGATTTTTTGCTTTTTCGCTTCGCTGGTTTAATGAGAAATCGGATTTTTTGAAAAAGTTCAATATCTCCAGTAGTTTTTAAGTTGTCGAGCCAAAAACGTACAAATGCTTGTAAATTCGCGTTTTTAAGCAGAAATTGACGATTTTTTGCTTTTTCGCTTCGCTGGTTTAATGAGAAATCGGATTTTTTGAAAAAGTTCAATATCTCCAGTAGTTTTTAAGTTGGCGAGCCAAAAACGTACAAATGCTTGTAAATTCGCGTTTTTAAGCAGAAATTGACGATTTTTTGCTTTTTCGCTTCGCTGGTTTAATGAGAAATCGGATTTTTTGAAAAAGTTCAATATCTCCAGTAGTTTTTAAGTTGGCGAGCCAAAAACGTACAAATGCTTGTAAATTCGCGTTTTTAAGCAGAAATTGACGATTTTTTGCTTTTTCGCTTCGCTGGTTTAATGAGAAATCGGATTTTTTGAAAAAGTTCAATATCTCCAGTAGTTTTTAAGTTTTCGAGCCAAAAACGTACAAATGCTTGTAAATTCGCGTTTTTAAGCAGAAATTGACGATTTTTTGCTTTTTCGCTTCGCTGGTTTAATGAGAAATCGGATTTTTTGAAAAAGTTCAATATCTCCAGTAGTTTTTAAGTTGGCGAGCCAAAAACGTACAAATGCTTGTAAATTCGCGTTTTTAAGCAGAAATTGACGATTTTTTGCTTTTTCGCTTCGCTGGTTTAATGAGAAATCGGATTTTTTGAAAAAGTTCAATATCTCCAGTAGTTTTTAAGTTGGCGAGCCAAAAACGTACAAATGCTTGTAAATTCGCGTTTTTAAGCAGAAATTGACGATTTTTTGCTTTTTCGCTTCGCTGGTTTAATGAGAAATCGGATTTTTTGAAAAAGTTCAATATCTCCAGTAGTTTTTAAGTTGGCGAGCCAAAAACGTACAAATGCTTGTAAATTCGCGTTTTTAAGCAGAAATTGACGATTTTTTGCTTTTTCGCTTCGCTGGTTTAATGAGAAATCGGATTTTTTGAAAAAGTTCAATATCTCCAGTAGTTTTTAAGTTGGCGAGCCAAAAACGTACAAATGCTTGTAAATTCGCGTTTTTAAGCAGAAATTGACGATTTTTTGCTTTTTCGCTTCGCTGGTTTAATGAGAAATCGGATTTTTTGAAAAAGTTCAATATCTCCAGTAGTTTTTAAGTTGGCGAGCCAAAAACGTACAAATGCTTGTAAATTCGCGTTTTTAAGCAGAAATTGACGATTTTTTGCTTTTTCGCTTCGCTGGTTTAATGAGAAATCGGATTTTTTGAAAAAGTTCAATATCTCCAGTAGTTTTTAAGTTGGCGAGCCAAAAACGTACAAATGCTTGTAAATTCGCGTTTTTAAGCAGAAATTGACGATTTTTTGCTTTTTCGCTTCGCTGGTTTAATGAGAAATCGGATTTTTTGAAAAAGTTCAATATCTCCAGTAGTTTTTAAGTTGGCGAGCCAAAAACGTACAAATGCTTGTAAATTCGCGTTTTTAAGCAGAAATTGACGATTTTTTGCTTTTTCGCTTCGCTGGTTTAATGAGAAATCGGATTTTTTGAAAAAGTTCAATATCTCCAGTAGTTTTTAAGTTGGCGAGCCAAAAACGTACAAATGCTTGTAAATTCGCGTTTTTAAGCAGAAATTGACGATTTTTTGCTTTTTCGCTTCGCTGGTTTAATGAGAAATCGGATTTTTTGAAAAAGTTCAATATCTCCAGTAGTTTTTAAGTTGGCGAGCCAAAAACGTACAAATGCTTGTAAATTCGCGTTTTTAAGCAGAAATTGACGATTTTTTGCTTTTTCGCTTCGCTGGTTTAATGAGAAATCGGATTTTTTGAAAAAGTTCAATATCTCCAGTAGTTTTTAAGTTGGCGAGCCAAAAACGTACAAATGCTTGTAAATTCGCGTTTTTAAGCAGAAATTGACGATTTTTTGCTTTTTCGCTTCGCTGGTTTAATGAGAAATCGGATTTTTTGAAAAAGTTCAATATCTCCAGTAGTTTTTAAGTTGGCGAGCCAAAAACGTACAAATGCTTGTAAATTCGCGTTTTTAAGCAGAAATTGACGATTTTTTGCTTTTTCGCTTCGCTGGTTTAATGAGAAATCGGATTTTTTGAAAAAGTTCAATATCTCCAGTAGTTTTTAAGTTGGCGAGCCAAAAACGTACAAATGCTTGTAAATTCGCGTTTTTAAGCAGAAATTGACGATTTTTTGCTTTTTCGCTTCGCTGGTTTAATGAGAAATCGGATTTTTTGAAAAAGTTCAATATCTCCAGTAGTTTTTAAGTTGGCGAGCCAAAAACGTACAAATGCTTGTAAATTCGCGTTTTTAAGCAGAAATTGACGATTTTTTGCTTTTTCGCTTCGCTGGTTTAATGAGAAATCGGATTTTTTGAAAAAGTTCAATATCTCCAGTAGTTTTTAAGTTGGCGAGCCAAAAACGTACAAATGCTTGTAAATTCGCGTTTTTAAGCAGAAATTGACGATTTTTTGCTTTTTCGCTTCGCTGGTTTAATGAGAAATCGGATTTTTTGAAAAAGTTCAATATCTCCAGTAGTTTTTAAGTTGGCGAGCCAAAAACGTACAAATGCTTGTAAATTCGCGTTTTTAAGCAGAAATTGACGATTTTTTGCTTTTTCGCTTCGCTGGTTTAATGAGAAATCGGATTTTTTGAAAAAGTTCAATATCTCCAGTAGTTTTTAAGTTGGCGAGCCAAAAACGTACAAATGCTTGTAAATTCGCGTTTTTAAGCAGAAATTGACGATTTTTTGCTTTTTCGCTTCGCTGGTTTAATGAGAAATCGGATTTTTTGAAAAAGTTCAATATCTCCAGTAGTTTTTAAGTTGGCGAGCCAAAAACGTACAAATGCTTGTAAATTCGCGTTTTTAAGCAGAAATTGACGATTTTTTGCTTTTTCGCTTCGCTGGTTTAATGAGAAATCGGATTTTTTGAAAAAGTTCAATATCTCCAGTAGTTTTTAAGTTGGCGAGCCAAAAACGTACAAATGCTTGTAAATTCGCGTTTTTAAGCAGAAATTGACGATTTTTTGCTTTTTCGCTTCGCTGGTTTAATGAGAAATCGGATTTTTTGAAAAAGTTCAATATCTCCAGTAGTTTTTAAGTTGGCGAGCCAAAAACGTACAAATGCTTGTAAATTCGCGTTTTTAAGCAGAAATTGACGATTTTTTGCTTTTTCGCTTCGCTGGTTTAATGAGAAATCGGATTTTTTGAAAAAGTTCAATATCTCCAGTAGTTTTTAAGTTGGCGAGCCAAAAACGTACAAATGCTTGTAAATTCGCGTTTTTAAGCAGAAATTGACGATTTTTTGCTTTTTCGCTTCGCTGGTTTAATGAGAAATCGGATTTTTTGAAAAAGTTCAATATCTCCAGTAGTTTTTAAGTTGGCGAGCCAAAAACGTACAAATGCTTGTAAATTCGCGTTTTTAAGCAGAAATTGACGATTTTTTGCTTTTTCGCTTCGCTGGTTTAATGAGAAATCGGATTTTTTGAAAAAGTTCAATATCTCCAGTAGTTTTTAAGTTGGCGAGCCAAAAACGTACAAATGCTTGTAAATTCGCGTTTTTAAGCAGAAATTGACGATTTTTTGCTTTTTCGCTTCGCTGGTTTAATGAGAAATCGGATTTTTTGAAAAAGTTCAATATCTCCAGTAGTTTTTAAGTTGGCGAGCCAAAAACGTACAAATGCTTGTAAATTCGCGTTTTTAAGCAGAAATTGACGATTTTTTGCTTTTTCGCTTCGCTGGTTTAATGAGAAATCGGATTTTTTGAAAAAGTTCAATATCTCCAGTAGTTTTTAAGTTTTCGAGCCAAAAACGTACAAATGCTTGTAAATTCGCGTTTTTAAGCAGAAATTGACGATTTTTTGCTTTTTCGCTTCGCTGGTTTAATGAGAAATCGGATTTTTTGAAAAAGTTCAATATCTCCAGTAGTTTTTAAGTTGGCGAGCCAAAAACGTACAAATGCTTGTAAATTCGCGTTTTTAAGCAGAAATTGACGATTTTTTGCTTTTTCGCTTCGCTGGTTTAATGAGAAATCGGATTTTTTGAAAAAGTTCAATATCTCCAGTAGTTTTTAAGTTGGCGAGCCAAAAACGTACAAATGCTTGTAAATTCGCGTTTTTAAGCAGAAATTGACGATTTTTTGCTTTTTCGCTTCGCTGGTTTAATGAGAAATCGGATTTTTTGAAAAAGTTCAATATCTCCAGTAGTTTTTAAGTTGGCGAGCCAAAAACGTACAAATGCTTGTAAATTCGCGTTTTTAAGCAGAAATTGACGATTTTTTGCTTTTTCGCTTCGCTGGTTTAATGAGAAATCGGATTTTTTGAAAAAGTTCAATATCTCCAGTAGTTTTTAAGTTGGCGAGCCAAAAACGTACAAATGCTTGTAAATTCGCGTTTTTAAGCAGAAATTGACGATTTTTTGCTTTTTCGCTTCGCTGGTTTAATGAGAAATCGGATTTTTTGAAAAAGTTCAATATCTCCAGTAGTTTTTAAGTTTTCGAGCCAAAAACGTACAAATGCTTGTAAATTCGCGTTTTTAAGCAGAAATTGACGATTTTTTGCTTTTTCGCTTCGCTGGTTTAATGAGAAATCGGATTTTTTGAAAAAGTTCAATATCTCCAGTAGTTTTTAAGTTGGCGAGCCAAAAACGTACAAATGCTTGTAAATTCGCGTTTTTAAGCAGAAATTGACGATTTTTTGCTTTTTCGCTTCGCTGGTTTAATGAGAAATCGGATTTTTTGAAAAAGTTCAATATCTCCAGTAGTTTTTAAGTTTTCGAGCCAAAAACGTACAAATGCTTGTAAATTCGCGTTTTTAAGCAGAAATTGACGATTTTTTGCTTTTTCGCTTCGCTGGTTTAATGAGAAATCGGATTTTTTGAAAAAGTTCAATATCTCCAGTAGTTTTTAAGTTGGCGAGCCAAAAACGTACAAATGCTTGTAAATTCGCGTTTTTAAGCAGAAATTGACGATTTTTTGCTTTTTCGCTTCGCTGGTTTAATGAGAAATCGGATTTTTTGAAAAAGTTCAATATCTCCAGTAGTTTTTAAGTTTTCGAGCCAAAAACGTACAAATGCTTGTAAATTCGCGTTTTTAAGCAGAAATTGACGATTTTCTTGCTTTTTCGCTTCGCTGGTTTAATGAGAAATCGGATTTTTTGAAAAAGTTCAATATCTCCAGTAGTTTTTAAGTTGGCGAGCCAAAAACGTACAAATGCTTGTAAATTCGCGTTTTTAAGCAGAAATTGACGATTTTTTGCTTTTTCGCTTCGCTGGTTTAATGAGAAATCGGATTTTTTGAAAAAGTTCAATATCTCCAGTAGTTTTTAAGTTGGCGAGCCAAAAACGTACAAATGCTTGTAAATCGCGTTTTTAAGCAGAAATTGACAATTTTTTGCTTTTTCGCTTCGCTGGTTTAATGAGAAATCGGATTTTTTGAAAAAGTTCAATATCTCCAGTAGTTTTTAAGTTGGCGAGCCAAAAACGTACAAATGCTTGTAAATTCGCGTTTTTAAGCAGAAATTGACGATTTTTTGCTTTTTCGCTTCGCTGGTTTAATGAGAAATCGGATTTTTTGAAAAAGTTCAATATCTCCAGTAGTTTTTAAGTTGTCGAGCCAAAAACGTACAAATGCTTGTAAATTCGCGTTTTTAAGCAGAAATTGACGATTTTTTGCTTTTTCGCTTCGCTGGTTTAATGAGAAATCGGATTTTTTGAAAAAGTTCAATATCTCCAGTAGTTTTTAAGTTGGCGAGCCAAAAACGTACAAATGCTTGTAAATTCGCGTTTTTAAGCAGAAATTGACGATTTTTTGCTTTTTCGCTTCGCTGGTTTAATGAGAAATCGGATTTTTTGAAAAAGTTCAATATCTCCAGTAGTTTTTAAGTTTTCGAGCCAAAAACGTACAAATGCTTGTAAATTCGCGTTTTTAAGCAGAAATTGACGATTTTTTGCTTTTTCGCTTCGCTGGTTTAATGAGAAATCGGATTTTTTGAAAAAGTTCAATATCTCCAGTAGTTTTTAAGTTGGCGAGCCAAAAACGTACAAATGCTTGTAAATTCGCGTTTTTAAGCAGAAATTGACGATTTTTTGCTTTTTCGCTTCGCTGGTTTAATGAGAAATCGGATTTTTTGAAAAAGTTCAATATCTCCAGTAGTTTTTAAGTTGGCGAGCCAAAAACGTACAAATGCTTGTAAATTCGCGTTTTTAAGCAGAAATTGACGATTTTTTGCTTTTTCGCTTCGCTGGTTTAATGAGAAATCGGATTTTTTGAAAAAGTTCAATATCTCCAGTAGTTTTTAAGTTGGCGAGCCAAAAACGTACAAATGCTTGTAAATTCGCGTTTTTAAGCAGAAATTGACGATTTTTTGCTTTTTCGCTTCGCTGGTTTAATGAGAAATCGGATTTTTTGAAAAAGTTCAATATCTCCAGTAGTTTTTAAGTTTGCGAGCCAAAAACGTACAAATGCTTGTAAATTCGCGTTTTTAAGCAGAAATTGACGATTTTTTGCTTTTTCGCTTCGCTGGTTTAATGAGAAATCGGATTTTTTGAAAAAGTTCAATATCTCCAGTAGTTTTTAAGTTGGCGAGCCAAAAACGTACAAATGCTTGTAAATTCGCGTTTTTAAGCAGAAATTGACGATTTTTTGCTTTTTCGCTTCGCTGGTTTAATGAGAAATCGGATTTTTTGAAAAAGTTCAATATCTCCAGTAGTTTTTAAGTTTTCGAGCCAAAAACGTACAAATGCTTGTAAATTCGCGTTTTTAAGCAGAAATTGACGATTTTTTGCTTTTTCGCTTCGCTGGTTTAATGAGAAATCGGATTTTTTGAAAAAGTTCAATATCTCCAGTAGTTTTTAAGTTGGCGAGCCAAAAACGTACAAATGCTTGTAAATTCGCGTTTTTAAGCAGAAATTGACGATTTTTTGCTTTTTCGCTTCGCTGGTTTAATGAGAAATCGGATTTTTTGAAAAAGTTCAATATCTCCAGTAGTTTTTAAGTTGGCGAGCCAAAAACGTACAAATGCTTGTAAATTCGCGTTTTTAAGCAGAAATTGACGATTTTTTGCTTTTTCGCTTCGCTGGTTTAATGAGAAATCGGATTTTTTGAAAAAGTTCAATATCTCCAGTAGTTTTTAAGTTGGCGAGCCAAAAACGTACAAATGCTTGTAAATTCGCGTTTTTAAGCAGAAATTGACGATTTTTTGCTTTTTCGCTTCGCTGGTTTAATGAGAAATCGGATTTTTTGAAAAAGTTCAATATCTCCAGTAGTTTTTAAGTTTTCGAGCCAAAAACGTACAAATGCTTGTAAATTCGCGTTTTTAAGCAGAAATTGACGATTTTTTGCTTTTTCGCTTCGCTGGTTTAATGAGAAATCGGATTTTTTGAAAAAGTTCAATATCTCCAGTAGTTTTTAAGTTTTCGAGCCAAAAACGTACAAATGCTTGTAAATTCGCGTTTTTAAGCAGAAATTGACGATTTTTTGCTTTTTCGCTTCGCTGGTTTAATGAGAAATCGGATTTTTTGAAAAAGTTCAATATCTCCAGTAGTTTTTAAGTTGGCGAGCCAAAAACGTACAAATGCTTGTAAATTCGCGTTTTTAAGCAGAAATTGACGATTTTTTGCTTTTTCGCTTCGCTGGTTTAATGAGAAATCGGATTTTTTGAAAAAGTTCAATATCTCCAGTAGTTTTTAAGTTGGCGAGCCAAAAACGTACAAATGCTTGTAAATTCGCGTTTTTAAGCAGAAATTGACGATTTTTTGCTTTTTCGCTTCGCTGGTTTAATGAGAAATCGGATTTTTTGAAAAAGTTCAATATCTCCAGTAGTTTTTAAGTTGGCGAGCCAAAAACGTACAAATGCTTGTAAATTCGCGTTTTTAAGCAGAAATTGACGATTTTTTGCTTTTTCGCTTCGCTGGTTTAATGAGAAATCGGATTTTTTGAAAAAGTTCAATATCTCCAGTAGTTTTTAAGTTGGCGAGCCAAAAACGTACAAATGCTTGTAAATTCGCGTTTTTAAGCAGAAATTGACGATTTTTTGCTTTTTCGCTTCGCTGGTTTAATGAGAAATCGGATTTTTTGAAAAAGTTCAATATCTCCAGTAGTTTTTAAGTTGTCGAGCCAAAAACGTACAAATGCTTGTAAATTCGCGTTTTTAAGCAGAAATTGACGATTTTTTGCTTTTTCGCTTCGCTGGTTTAATGAGAAATCGGATTTTTTGAAAAAGTTCAATATCTCCAGTAGTTTTTAAGTTGGCGAGCCAAAAACGTACAAATGCTTGTAAATTCGCGTTTTTAAGCAGAAATTGACGATTTTTTGCTTTTTCGCTTCGCTGGTTTAATGAGAAATCGGATTTTTTGAAAAAGTTCAATATCTCCAGTAGTTTTTAAGTTTTCGAGCCAAAAACGTACAAATGCTTGTAAATTCGCGTTTTTAAGCAGAAATTGACGATTTTTTGCTTTTTCGCTTCGCTGGTTTAATGAGAAATCGGATTTTTTGAAAAAGTTCAATATCTCCAGTAGTTTTTAAGTTGGCGAGCCAAAAACGTACAAATGCTTGTAAATTCGCGTTTTTAAGCAGAAATTGACGATTTTTTGCTTTTTCGCTTCGCTGGTTTAATGAGAAATCGGATTTTTTGAAAAAGTTCAATATCTCCAGTAGTTTTTAAGTTTTCGAGCCAAAAACGTACAAATGCTTGTAAATTCGCGTTTTTAAGCAGAAATTGACGATTTTTTGCTTTTTCGCTTCGCTGGTTTAATGAGAAATCGGATTTTTTGAAAAAGTTCAATATCTCCAGTAGTTTTTAAGTTGGCGAGCCAAAAACGTACAAATGCTTGTAAATTCGCGTTTTTAAGCAGAAATTGACGATTTTTTGCTTTTTCGCTTCGCTGGTTTAATGAGAAATCGGATTTTTTGAAAAAGTTCAATATCTCCAGTAGTTTTTAAGTTGGCGAGCCAAAAACGTACAAATGCTTGTAAATTCGCGTTTTTAAGCAGAAATTGACGATTTTTTGCTTTTTCGCTTCGCTGGTTTAATGAGAAATCGGATTTTTTGAAAAAGTTCAATATCTCCAGTAGTTTTTAAGTTGGCGAGCCAAAAACGTACAAATGCTTGTAAATTCGCGTTTTTAAGCAGAAATTGACGATTTTTTGCTTTTTCGCTTCGCTGGTTTAATGAGAAATCGGATTTTTTGAAAAAGTTCAATATCTCCAGTAGTTTTTAAGTTGGCGAGCCAAAAACGTACAAATGCTTGTAAATTCGCGTTTTTAAGCAGAAATTGACGATTTTTTGCTTTTTCGCTTCGCTGGTTTAATGAGAAATCGGATTTTTTGAAAAAGTTCAATATCTCCAGTAGTTTTTAAGTTGGCGAGCCAAAAACGTACAAATGCTTGTAAATTCGCGTTTTTAAGCAGAAATTGACGATTTTTTGCTTTTTCGCTTCGCTGGTTTAATGAGAAATCGGATTTTTTGAAAAAGTTCAATATCTCCAGTAGTTTTTAAGTTGGCGAGCCAAAAACGTACAAATGCTTGTAAATTCGCGTTTTTAAGCAGAAATTGACGATTTTTTGCTTTTTCGCTTCGCTGGTTTAATGAGAAATCGGATTTTTTGAAAAAGTTCAATATCTCCAGTAGTTTTTAAGTTGGCGAGCCAAAAACGTACAAATGCTTGTAAATTCGCGTTTTTAAGCAGAAATTGACGATTTTTTGCTTTTTCGCTTCGCTGGTTTAATGAGAAATCGGATTTTTTGAAAAAGTTCAATATCTCCAGTAGTTTTTAAGTTTGCGAGCCAAAAACGTACAAATGCTTGTAAATTCGCGTTTTTAAGCAGAAATTGACGATTTTTTGCTTTTTCGCTTCGCTGGTTTAATGAGAAATCGGATTTTTTGAAAAAGTTCAATATCTCCAGTAGTTTTTAAGTTGGCGAGCCAAAAACGTACAAATGCTTGTAAATTCGCGTTTTTAAGCAGAAATTGACGATTTTTTGCTTTTTCGCTTCGCTGGTTTAATGAGAAATCGGATTTTTTGAAAAAGTTCAATATCTCCAGTAGTTTTTAAGTTGGCGAGCCAAAAACGTACAAATGCTTGTAAATTCGCGTTTTTAAGCAGAAATTGACGATTTTTTGCTTTTTCGCTTCGCTGGTTTAATGAGAAATCGGATTTTTTGAAAAAGTTCAATATCTCCAGTAGTTTTTAAGTTTTCGAGCCAAAAACGTACAAATGCTTGTAAATTCGCGTTTTTAAGCAGAAATTGACGATTTTTTGCTTTTTCGCTTCGCTGGTTTAATGAGAAATCGGATTTTTTGAAAAAGTTCAATATCTCCAGTAGTTTTTAAGTTGGCGAGCCAAAAACGTACAAATGCTTGTAAATTCGCGTTTTTAAGCAGAAATTGACGATTTTTTGCTTTTTCGCTTCGCTGGTTTAATGAGAAATCGGATTTTTTGAAAAAGTTCAATATCTCCAGTAGTTTTTAAGTTGGCGAGCCAAAAACGTACAAATGCTTGTAAATTCGCGTTTTTAAGCAGAAATTGACGATTTTTTGCTTTTTCGCTTCGCTGGTTTAATGAGAAATCGGATTTTTTGAAAAAGTTCAATATCTCCAGTAGTTTTTAAGTTGGCGAGCCAAAAACGTACAAATGCTTGTAAATTCGCGTTTTTAAGCAGAAATTGACGATTTTTTGCTTTTTCGCTTCGCTGGTTTAATGAGAAATCGGATTTTTTGAAAAAGTTCAATATCTCCAGTAGTTTTTAAGTTTTCGAGCCAAAAACGTACAAATGCTTGTAAATTCGCGTTTTTAAGCAGAAATTGACGATTTTTTGCTTTTTCGCTTCGCTGGTTTAATGAGAAATCGGATTTTTTGAAAAAGTTCAATATCTCCAGTAGTTTTTAAGTTGGCGAGCCAAAAACGTACAAATGCTTGTAAATTCGCGTTTTTAAGCAGAAATTGACGATTTTTTGCTTTTTCGCTTCGCTGGTTTAATGAGAAATCGGATTTTTTGAAAAAGTTCAATATCTCCAGTAGTTTTTAAGTTGGCGAGCCAAAAACGTACAAATGCTTGTAAATTCGCGTTTTTAAGCAGAAATTGACGATTTTTTGCTTTTTCGCTTCGCTGGTTTAATGAGAAATCGGATTTTTTGAAAAAGTTCAATATCTCCAGTAGTTTTTAAGTTGGCGAGCCAAAAACGTACAAATGCTTGTAAATTCGCGTTTTTAAGCAGAAATTGACGATTTTTTGCTTTTTCGCTTCGCTGGTTTAATGAGAAATCGGATTTTTTGAAAAAGTTCAATATCTCCAGTAGTTTTTAAGTTTTCGAGCCAAAAACGTACAAATGCTTGTAAATTCGCGTTTTTAAGCAGAAATTGACGATTTTTTGCTTTTTCGCTTCGCTGGTTTAATGAGAAATCGGATTTTTTGAAAAAGTTCAATATCTCCAGTAGTTTTTAAGTTGGCGAGCCAAAAACGTACAAATGCTTGTAAATTCGCGTTTTTAAGCAGAAATTGACGATTTTTTGCTTTTTCGCTTCGCTGGTTTAATGAGAAATCGGATTTTTTGAAAAAGTTCAATATCTCCAGTAGTTTTTAAGTTGGCGAGCCAAAAACGTACAAATGCTTGTAAATTCGCGTTTTTAAGCAGAAATTGACGATTTTTTGCTTTTTCGCTTCGCTGGTTTAATGAGAAATCGGATTTTTTGAAAAAGTTCAATATCTCCAGTAGTTTTTAAGTTGGCGAGCCAAAAACGTACAAATGCTTGTAAATTCGCGTTTTTAAGCAGAAATTGACGATTTTTTGCTTTTTCGCTTCGCTGGTTTAATGAGAAATCGGATTTTTTGAAAAAGTTCAATATCTCCAGTAGTTTTTAAGTTGGCGAGCCAAAAACGTACAAATGCTTGTAAATTCGCGTTTTTAAGCAGAAATTGACGATTTTTTGCTTTTTCGCTTCGCTGGTTTAATGAGAAATCGGATTTTTTGAAAAAGTTCAATATCTCCAGTAGTTTTTAAGTTGGCGAGCCAAAAACGTACAAATGCTTGTAAATTCGCGTTTTTAAGCAGAAATTGACGATTTTTTGCTTTTTCGCTTCGCTGGTTTAATGAGAAATCGGATTTTTTGAAAAAGTTCAATATCTCCAGTAGTTTTTAAGTTGGCGAGCCAAAAACGTACAAATGCTTGTAAATTCGCGTTTTTAAGCAGAAATTGACGATTTTTTGCTTTTTCGCTTCGCTGGTTTAATGAGAAATCGGATTTTTTGAAAAAGTTCAATATCTCCAGTAGTTTTTAAGTTGGCGAGCCAAAAACGTACAAATGCTTGTAAATTCGCGTTTTTAAGCAGAAATTGACGATTTTTTGCTTTTTCGCTTCGCTGGTTTAATGAGAAATCGGATTTTTTGAAAAAGTTCAATATCTCCAGTAGTTTTTAAGTTTTCGAGCCAAAAACGTACAAATGCTTGTAAATTCGCGTTTTTAAGCAGAAATTGACGATTTTTTGCTTTTTCGCTTCGCTGGTTTAATGAGAAATCGGATTTTTTGAAAAAGTTCAATATCTCCAGTAGTTTTTAAGTTGGCGAGCCAAAAACGTACAAATGCTTGTAAATTCGCGTTTTTAAGCAGAAATTGACGATTTTTTGCTTTTTCGCTTCGCTGGTTTAATGAGAAATCGGATTTTTTGAAAAAGTTCAATATCTCCAGTAGTTTTTAAGTTTTCGAGCCAAAAACGTACAAATGCTTGTAAATTCGCGTTTTTAAACAGAAATTGACGATTTTTTGCTTTTTCGCTTCGCTGGTTTAATGAGAAATCGGATTTTTTGAAAAAGTTCAATATCTCCAGTAGTTTTTAAGTTGGCGAGCCAAAAACGTACAAATGCTTGTAAATTCGCGTTTTTAAGCAGAAATTGACGATTTTTTGCTTTTTCGCTTCGCTGGTTTAATGAGAAATCGGATTTTTTGAAAAAGTTCAATATCTCCAGTAGTTTTTAAGTTGGCGAGCCAAAAACGTACAAATGCTTGTAAATTCGCGTTTTTAAGCAGAAATTGACGATTTTTTGCTTTTTCGCTTCGCTGGTTTAATGAGAAATCGGATTTTTTGAAAAAGTTCAATATCTCCAGTAGTTTTTAAGTTGGCGAGCCAAAAACGTACAAATGCTTGTAAATTCGCGTTTTTAAGCAGAAATTGACGATTTTTTGCTTTTTCGCTTCGCTGGTTTAATGAGAAATCGGATTTTTTGAAAAAGTTCAATATCTCCAGTAGTTTTTAAGTTGGCGAGCCAAAAACGTACAAATGCTTGTAAATTCGCGTTTTTAAGCAGAAATTGACGATTTTTTGCTTTTTCGCTTCGCTGGTTTAATGAGAAATCGGATTTTTTGAAAAAGTTCAATATCTCCAGTAGTTTTTAAGTTGGCGAGCCAAAAACGTACAAATGCTTGTAAATTCGCGTTTTTAAGCAGAAATTGACGATTTTTTGCTTTTTCGCTTCGCTGGTTTAATGAGAAATCGGATTTTTTGAAAAAGTTCAATATCTCCAGTAGTTTTTAAGTTGGCGAGCCAAAAACGTACAAATGCTTGTAAATTCGCGTTTTTAAGCAGAAATTGACGATTTTTTGCTTTTTCGCTTCGCTGGTTTAATGAGAAATCGGATTTTTTGAAAAAGTTCAATATCTCCAGTAGTTTTTAAGTTGGCGAGCCAAAAACGTACAAATGCTTGTAAATTCGCGTTTTTAAGCAGAAATTGACGATTTTTTGCTTTTTCGCTTCGCTGGTTTAATGAGAAATCGGATTTTTTGAAAAAGTTCAATATCTCCAGTAGTTTTTAAGTTGGCGAGCCAAAAACGTACAAATGCTTGTAAATTCGCGTTTTTAAGCAGAAATTGACGATTTTTTGCTTTTTCGCTTCGCTGGTTTAATGAGAAATCGGATTTTTTGAAAAAGTTCAATATCTCCAGTAGTTTTTAAGTTGGCGAGCCAAAAACGTACAAATGCTTGTAAATTCGCGTTTTTAAGCAGAAATTGACGATTTTTTGCTTTTTCGCTTCGCTGGTTTAATGAGAAATCGGATTTTTTGAAAAAGTTCAATATCTCCAGTAGTTTTTAAGTTGGCGAGCCAAAAACGTACAAATGCTTGTAAATTCGCGTTTTTAAGCAGAAATTGACGATTTTTTGCTTTTTCGCTTCGCTGGTTTAATGAGAAATCGGATTTTTTGAAAAAGTTCAATATCTCCAGTAGTTTTTAAGTTGGCGAGCCAAAAACGTACAAATGCTTGTAAATTCGCGTTTTTAAGCAGAAATTGACGATTTTTTGCTTTTTCGCTTCGCTGGTTTAATGAGAAATCGGATTTTTTGAAAAAGTTCAATATCTCCAGTAGTTTTTAAGTTGGCGAGCCAAAAACGTACAAATGCTTGTAAATTCGCGTTTTTAAGCAGAAATTGACGATTTTTTGCTTTTTCGCTTCGCTGGTTTAATGAGAAATCGGATTTTTTGAAAAAGTTCAATATCTCCAGTAGTTTTTAAGTTGGCGAGCCAAAAACGTACAAATGCTTGTAAATTCGCGTTTTTAAGCAGAAATTGACGATTTTTTGCTTTTTCGCTTCGCTGGTTTAATGAGAAATCGGATTTTTTGAAAAAGTTCAATATCTCCAGTAGTTTTTAAGTTGGCGAGCCAAAAACGTACAAATGCTTGTAAATTCGCGTTTTTAAGCAGAAATTGACGATTTTTTGCTTTTTCGCTTCGCTGGTTTAATGAGAAATCGGATTTTTTGAAAAAGTTCAATATCTCCAGTAGTTTTTAAGTTGGCGAGCCAAAAACGTACAAATGCTTGTAAATTCGCGTTTTTAAGCAGAAATTGACGATTTTTTGCTTTTTCGCTTCGCTGGTTTAATGAGAAATCGGATTTTTTGAAAAAGTTCAATATCTCCAGTAGTTTTTAAGTTGGCGAGCCAAAAACGTACAAATGCTTGTAAATTCGCGTTTTTAAGCAGAAATTGACGATTTTTTGCTTTTTCGCTTCGCTGGTTTAATGAGAAATCGGATTTTTTGAAAAAGTTCAATATCTCCAGTAGTTTTTAAGTTGGCGAGCCAAAAACGTACAAATGCTTGTAAATTCGCGTTTTTAAGCAGAAATTGACGATTTTTTGCTTTTTCGCTTCGCTGGTTTAATGAGAAATCGGATTTTTTGAAAAAGTTCAATATCTCCAGTAGTTTTTAAGTTGGCGAGCCAAAAACGTACAAATGCTTGTAAATTCGCGTTTTTAAGCAGAAATTGACGATTTTTTGCTTTTTCGCTTCGCTGGTTTAATGAGAAATCGGATTTTTTGAAAAAGTTCAATATCTCCAGTAGTTTTTAAGTTGGCGAGCCAAAAACGTACAAATGCTTGTAAATTCGCGTTTTTAAGCAGAAATTGACGATTTTTTGCTTTTTCGCTTCGCTGGTTTAATGAGAAATCGGATTTTTTGAAAAAGTTCAATATCTCCAGTAGTTTTTAAGTTTGCGAGCCAAAAACGTACAAATGCTTGTAAATTCGCGTTTTTAAGCAGAAATTGACGATTTTTTGCTTTTTCGCTTCGCTGGTTTAATGAGAAATCGGATTTTTTGAAAAAGTTCAATATCTCCAGTAGTTTTTAAGTTGGCGAGCCAAAAACGTACAAATGCTTGTAAATTCGCGTTTTTAAGCAGAAATTGACGATTTTTTGCTTTTTCGCTTCGCTGGTTTAATGAGAAATCGGATTTTTTGAAAAAGTTCAATATCTCCAGTAGTTTTTAAGTTGGCGAGCCAAAAACGTACAAATGCTTGTAAATTCGCGTTTTTAAGCAGAAATTGACGATTTTTTGCTTTTTCGCTTCGCTGGTTTAATGAGAAATCGGATTTTTTGAAAAAGTTCAATATCTCCAGTAGTTTTTAAGTTGGCGAGCCAAAAACGTACAAATGCTTGTAAATTCGCGTTTTTAAGCAGAAATTGACGATTTTTTGCTTTTTCGCTTCGCTGGTTTAATGAGAAATCGGATTTTTTGAAAAAGTTCAATATCTCCAGTAGTTTTTAAGTTGGCGAGCCAAAAACGTACAAATGCTTGTAAATTCGCGTTTTTAAGCAGAAATTGACGATTTTTTGCTTTTTCGCTTCGCTGGTTTAATGAGAAATCGGATTTTTTGAAAAAGTTCAATATCTCCAGTAGTTTTTAAGTTGGCGAGCCAAAAACGTACAAATGCTTGTAAATTCGCGTTTTTAAGCAGAAATTGACGATTTTTTGCTTTTTCGCTTCGCTGGTTTAATGAGAAATCGGATTTTTTGAAAAAGTTCAATATCTCCAGTAGTTTTTAAGTTGGCGAGCCAAAAACGTACAAATGCTTGTAAATTCGCGTTTTTAAGCAGAAATTGACGATTTTTTGCTTTTTCGCTTCGCTGGTTTAATGAGAAATCGGATTTTTTGAAAAAGTTCAATATCTCCAGTAGTTTTTAAGTTGGCGAGCCAAAAACGTACAAATGCTTGTAAATTCGCGTTTTTAAGCAGAAATTGACGATTTTTTGCTTTTTCGCTTCGCTGGTTTAATGAGAAATCGGATTTTTTGAAAAAGTTCAATATCTCCAGTAGTTTTTAAGTTGGCGAGCCAAAAACGTACAAATGCTTGTAAATTCGCGTTTTTAAGCAGAAATTGACGATTTTTTGCTTTTTCGCTTCGCTGGTTTAATGAGAAATCGGATTTTTTGAAAAAGTTCAATATCTCCAGTAGTTTTTAAGTTGGCGAGCCAAAAACGTACAAATGCTTGTAAATTCGCGTTTTTAAGCAGAAATTGACGATTTTTTGCTTTTTCGCTTCGCTGGTTTAATGAGAAATCGGATTTTTTGAAAAAGTTCAATATCTCCAGTAGTTTTTAAGTTGGCGAGCCAAAAACGTACAAATGCTTGTAAATTCGCGTTTTTAAGCAGAAATTGACGATTTTTTGCTTTTTCGCTTCGCTGGTTTAATGAGAAATCGGATTTTTTGAAAAAGTTCAATATCTCCAGTAGTTTTTAAGTTTTCGAGCCAAAAACGTACAAATGCTTGTAAATTCGCGTTTTTAAGCAGAAATTGACGATTTTTTGCTTTTTCGCTTCGCTGGTTTAATGAGAAATCGGATTTTTTGAAAAAGTTCAATATCTCCAGTAGTTTTTAAGTTGGCGAGCCAAAAACGTACAAATGCTTGTAAATTCGCGTTTTTAAGCAGAAATTGACGATTTTTTGCTTTTTCGCTTCGCTGGTTTAATGAGAAATCGGATTTTTTGAAAAAGTTCAATATCTCCAGTAGTTTTTAAGATTTCGAGCCAAAAACGTACAAATGCTTGTAAATTCGCGTTTTTAAGCAGAAATTGACGATTTTTTGCTTTTTCGCTTCGCTGGTTTAATGAGAAATCGGATTTTTTGAAAAAGTTCAATATCTCCAGTAGTTTTTAAGTTGGCGAGCCAAAAACGTACAAATGCTTGTAAATTCGCGTTTTTAAGCAGAAATTGACGATTTTTTGCTTTTTCGCTTCGCTGGTTTAATGAGAAATCGGATTTTTTGAAAAAGTTCAATATCTCCAGTAGTTTTTAAGTTTTCGAGCCAAAAACGTACAAATGCTTGTAAATTCGCGTTTTTAAGCAGAAATTGACGATTTTTTGCTTTTTCGCTTCGCTGGTTTAATGAGAAATCGGATTTTTTGAAAAAGTTCAATATCTCCAGTAGTTTTTAAGTTGGCGAGCCAAAAACGTACAAATGCTTGTAAATTCGCGTTTTTAAGCAGAAATTGACGATTTTTTGCTTTTTCGCTTCGCTGGTTTAATGAGAAATCGGATTTTTTGAAAAAGTTCAATATCTCCAGTAGTTTTTAAGTTTTCGAGCCAAAAACGTACAAATGCTTGTAAATTCGCGTTTTTAAGCAGAAATTGACGATTTTTTGCTTTTTCGCTTCGCTGGTTTAATGAGAAATCGGATTTTTTGAAAAAGTTCAATATCTCCAGTAGTTTTTAAGTTGGCGAGCCAAAAACGTACAAATGCTTGTAAATTCGCGTTTTTAAGCAGAAATTGACGATTTTTTGCTTTTTCGCTTCGCTGGTTTAATGAGAAATCGGATTTTTTGAAAAAGTTCAATATCTCCAGTAGTTTTTAAGTTGGCGAGCCAAAAACGTACAAATGCTTGTAAATTCGCGTTTTTAAGCAGAAATTGACGATTTTTTGCTTTTTCGCTTCGCTGGTTTAATGAGAAATCGGATTTTTTGAAAAAGTTCAATATCTCCAGTAGTTTTTAAGTTGGCGAGCCAAAAACGTACAAATGCTTGTAAATTCGCGTTTTTAAGCAGAAATTGACGATTTTTTGCTTTTTCGCTTCGCTGGTTTAATGAGAAATCGGATTTTTTGAAAAAGTTCAATATCTCCAGTAGTTTTTAAGTTGTCGAGCCAAAAACGTACAAATGCTTGTAAATTCGCGTTTTTAAGCAGAAATTGACGATTTTTTGCTTTTTCGCTTCGCTGGTTTAATGAGAAATCGGATTTTTTGAAAAAGTTCAATATCTCCAGTAGTTTTTAAGTTGGCGAGCCAAAAACGTACAAATGCTTGTAAATTCGCGTTTTTAAGCAGAAATTGACGATTTTTTGCTTTTTCGCTTCGCTGGTTTAATGAGAAATCGGATTTTTTGAAAAAGTTCAATATCTCCAGTAGTTTTTAAGTTGTCGAGCCAAAAACGTACAAATGCTTGTAAATTCGCGTTTTTAAGCAGAAATTGACGATTTTTTGCTTTTTCGCTTCGCTGGTTTAATGAGAAATCGGATTTTTTGAAAAAGTTCAATATCTCCAGTAGTTTTTAAGTTGGCGAGCCAAAAACGTACAAATGCTTGTAAATTCGCGTTTTTAAGCAGAAATTGACGATTTTTTGCTTTTTCGCTTCGCTGGTTTAATGAGAAATCGGATTTTTTGAAAAAGTTCAATATCTCCAGTAGTTTTTAAGTTGGCGAGCCAAAAACGTACAAATGCTTGTAAATTCGCGTTTTTAAGCAGAAATTGACGATTTTTTGCTTTTTCGCTTCGCTGGTTTAATGAGAAATCGGATTTTTTGAAAAAGTTCAATATCTCCAGTAGTTTTTAAGTTTGCGAGCCAAAAACGTACAAATGCTTGTAAATTCGCGTTTTTAAGCAGAAATTGACGATTTTTTGCTTTTTCGCTTCGCTGGTTTAATGAGAAATCGGATTTTTTGAAAAAGTTCAATATCTCCAGTAGTTTTTAAGTTGGCGAGCCAAAAACGTACAAATGCTTGTAAATTCGCGTTTTTAAGCAGAAATTGACGATTTTTTGCTTTTTCGCTTCGCTGGTTTAATGAGAAATCGGATTTTTTGAAAAAGTTCAATATCTCCAGTAGTTTTTAAGTTGGCGAGCCAAAAACGTACAAATGCTTGTAAATTCGCGTTTTTAAGCAGAAATTGACGATTTTTTGCTTTTTCGCTTCGCTGGTTTAATGAGAAATCGGATTTTTTGAAAAAGTTCAATATCTCCAGTAGTTTTTAAGTTTTCGAGCCAAAAACGTACAAATGCTTGTAAATTCGCGTTTTTAAGCAGAAATTGACGATTTTTTGCTTTTTCGCTTCGCTGGTTTAATGAGAAATCGGATTTTTTGAAAAAGTTCAATATCTCCAGTAGTTTTTAAGTTGGCGAGCCAAAAACGTACAAATGCTTGTAAATTCGCGTTTTTAAGCAGAAATTGACGATTTTTTGCTTTTTCGCTTCGCTGGTTTAATGAGAAATCGGATTTTTTGAAAAAGTTCAATATCTCCAGTAGTTTTTAAGTTTTCGAGCCAAAAACGTACAAATGCTTGTAAATTCGCGTTTTTAAGCAGAAATTGACGATTTTTTGCTTTTTCGCTTCGCTGGTTTAATGAGAAATCGGATTTTTTGAAAAAGTTCAATATCTCCAGTAGTTTTTAAGTTGGCGAGCCAAAAACGTACAAATGCTTGTAAATTCGCGTTTTTAAGCAGAAATTGACGATTTTTTGCTTTTTCGCTTCGCTGGTTTAATGAGAAATCGGATTTTTTGAAAAAGTTCAATATCTCCAGTAGTTTTTAAGTTTTCGAGCCAAAAACGTACAAATGCTTGTAAATTCGCGTTTTTAAGCAGAAATTGACGATTTTTTGCTTTTTCGCTTCGCTGGTTTAATGAGAAATCGGATTTTTTGAAAAAGTTCAATATCTCCAGTAGTTTTTAAGTTGGCGAGCCAAAAACGTACAAATGCTTGTAAATTCGCGTTTTTAAGCAGAAATTGACGATTTTTTGCTTTTTCGCTTCGCTGGTTTAATGAGAAATCGGATTTTTTGAAAAAGTTCAATATCTCCAGTAGTTTTTAAGTTGGCGAGCCAAAAACGTACAAATGCTTGTAAATTCGCGTTTTTAAGCAGAAATTGACGATTTTTTGCTTTTTCGCTTCGCTGGTTTAATGAGAAATCGGATTTTTTGAAAAAGTTCAATATCTCCAGTAGTTTTTAAGTTTGCGAGCCAAAAACGTACAAATGCTTGTAAATTCGCGTTTTTAAGCAGAAATTGACGATTTTTTGCTTTTTCGCTTCGCTGGTTTAATGAGAAATCGGATTTTTTGAAAAAGTTCAATATCTCCAGTAGTTTTTAAGTTGGCGAGCCAAAAACGTACAAATGCTTGTAAATTCGCGTTTTTAAGCAGAAATTGACGATTTTTTGCTTTCGCTGGTTTAATGAGAAATCGGATTTTTTGAAAAAGTTCAAAGTTCAATATCTCCAGTAGTTTTTAAGTTGGCGAGCCAAAAACGTACAAATGCTTGTAAATTCGCGTTTTTAAGCAGAAATTGACGATTTTTTGCTTTTTCGCTTCGCTGGTTTAATGAGAAATCGGATTTTTTGAAAAAGTTCAATATCTCCAGTAGTTTTTAAGTTGGCGAGCCAAAAACGTACAAATGCTTGTAAATTCGCGTTTTTAAGCAGAAATTGACGATTTTTTGCTTTTTCGCTTCGCTGGTTTAATGAGAAATCGGATTTTTTGAAAAAGTTCAATATCTCCAGTAGTTTTTAAGTTGGCGAGCCAAAAACGTACAAATGCTTGTAAATTCGCGTTTTTAAGCAGAAATTGACGATTTTTTGCTTTTTCGCTTCGCTGGTTTAATGAGAAATCGGATTTTTTGAAAAAGTTCAATATCTCCAGTAGTTTTTAAGTTGGCGAGCCAAAAACGTACAAATGCTTGTAAATTCGCGTTTTTAAGCAGAAATTGACGATTTTTTGCTTTTTCGCTTCGCTGGTTTAATGAGAAATCGGATTTTTTGAAAAAGTTCAATATCTCCAGTAGTTTTTAAGTTGGCGAGCCAAAAACGTACAAATGCTTGTAAATTCGCGTTTTTAAGCAGAAATTGACGATTTTTTGCTTTTTCGCTTCGCTGGTTTAATGAGAAATCGGATTTTTTGAAAAAGTTCAATATCTCCAGTAGTTTTTAAGTTGGCGAGCCAAAAACGTACAAATGCTTGTAAATTCGCGTTTTTAAGCAGAAATTGACGATTTTTTGCTTTTTCGCTTCGCTGGTTTAATGAGAAATCGGATTTTTTGAAAAAGTTCAATATCTCCAGTAGTTTTTAAGTTGGCGAGCCAAAAACGTACAAATGCTTGTAAATTCGCGTTTTTAAGCAGAAATTGACGATTTTTTGCTTTTTCGCTTCGCTGGTTTAATGAGAAATCGGATTTTTTGAAAAAGTTCAATATCTCCAGTAGTTTTTAAGTTGGCGAGCCAAAAACGTACAAATGCTTGTAAATTCGCGTTTTTAAGCAGAAATTGACGATTTTTTGCTTTTTCGCTTCGCTGGTTTAATGAGAAATCGGATTTTTTGAAAAAGTTCAATATCTCCAGTAGTTTTTAAGTTGGCGAGCCAAAAACGTACAAATGCTTGTAAATTCGCGTTTTTAAGCAGAAATTGACGATTTTTTGCTTTTTCGCTTCGCTGGTTTAATGAGAAATCGGATTTTTTGAAAAAGTTCAATATCTCCAGTAGTTTTTAAGTTGGCGAGCCAAAAACGTACAAATGCTTGTAAATTCGCGTTTTTAAGCAGAAATTGACGATTTTTTGCTTTTTCGCTTCGCTGGTTTAATGAGAAATCGGATTTTTTGAAAAAGTTCAATATCTCCAGTAGTTTTTAAGTTGGCGAGCCAAAAACGTACAAATGCTTGTAAATTCGCGTTTTTAAGCAGAAATTGACGATTTTTTGCTTTTTCGCTTCGCTGGTTTAATGAGAAATCGGATTTTTTGAAAAAGTTCAATATCTCCAGTAGTTTTTAAGTTGGCGAGCCAAAAACGTACAAATGCTTGTAAATTCGCGTTTTTAAGCAGAAATTGACGATTTTTTGCTTTTTCGCTTCGCTGGTTTAATGAGAAATCGGATTTTTTGAAAAAGTTCAATATCTCCAGTAGTTTTTAAGTTGGCGAGCCAAAAACGTACAAATGCTTGTAAATTCGCGTTTTTAAGCAGAAATTGACGATTTTTTGCTTTTTCGCTTCGCTGGTTTAATGAGAAATCGGATTTTTTGAAAAAGTTCAATATCTCCAGTAGTTTTTAAGTTGGCGAGCCAAAAACGTACAAATGCTTGTAAATTCGCGTTTTTAAGCAGAAATTGACGATTTTTTGCTTTTTCGCTTCGCTGGTTTAATGAGAAATCGGATTTTTTGAAAAAGTTCAATATCTCCAGTAGTTTTTAAGTTGGCGAGCCAAAAACGTACAAATGCTTGTAAATTCGCGTTTTTAAGCAGAAATTGACGATTTTTTGCTTTTTCGCTTCGCTGGTTTAATGAGAAATCGGATTTTTTGAAAAAGTTCAATATCTCCAGTAGTTTTTAAGTTGGCGAGCCAAAAACGTACAAATGCTTGTAAATTCGCGTTTTTAAGCAGAAATTGACGATTTTTTGCTTTTTCGCTTCGCTGGTTTAATGAGAAATCGGATTTTTTGAAAAAGTTCAATATCTCCAGTAGTTTTTAAGTTGGCGAGCCAAAAACGTACAAATGCTTGTAAATTCGCGTTTTTAAGCAGAAATTGACGATTTTTTGCTTTTTCGCTTCGCTGGTTTAATGAGAAATCGGATTTTTTGAAAAAGTTCAATATCTCCAGTAGTTTTTAAGTTGGCGAGCCAAAAACGTACAAATGCTTGTAAATTCGCGTTTTTAAGCAGAAATTGACGATTTTTTGCTTTTTCGCTTCGCTGGTTTAATGAGAAATCGGATTTTTTGAAAAAGTTCAATATCTCCAGTAGTTTTTAAGTTGGCGAGCCAAAAACGTACAAATGCTTGTAAATTCGCGTTTTTAAGCAGAAATTGACGATTTTTTGCTTTTTCGCTTCGCTGGTTTAATGAGAAATCGGATTTTTTGAAAAAGTTCAATATCTCCAGTAGTTTTTAAGTTGGCGAGCCAAAAACGTACAAATGCTTGTAAATTCGCGTTTTTAAGCAGAAATTGACGATTTTTTGCTTTTTCGCTTCGCTGGTTTAATGAGAAATCGGATTTTTTGAAAAAGTTCAATATCTCCAGTAGTTTTTAAGTTGGCGAGCCAAAAACGTACAAATGCTTGTAAATTCGCGTTTTTAAGCAGAAATTGACGATTTTTTGCTTTTTCGCTTCGCTGGTTTAATGAGAAATCGGATTTTTTGAAAAAGTTCAATATCTCCAGTAGTTTTTAAGTTGGCGAGCCAAAAACGTACAAATGCTTGTAAATTCGCGTTTTTAAGCAGAAATTGACGATTTTTTGCTTTTTCGCTTCGCTGGTTTAATGAGAAATCGGATTTTTTGAAAAAGTTCAATATCTCCAGTAGTTTTTAAGTTGGCGAGCCAAAAACGTACAAATGCTTGTAAATTCGCGTTTTTAAGCAGAAATTGACGATTTTTTGCTTTTTCGCTTCGCTGGTTTAATGAGAAATCGGATTTTTTGAAAAAGTTCAATATCTCCAGTAGTTTTTAAGTTGGCGAGCCAAAAACGTACAAATGCTTGTAAATTCGCGTTTTTAAGCAGAAATTGACGATTTTTTGCTTTTTCGCTTCGCTGGTTTAATGAGAAATCGGATTTTTTGAAAAAGTTCAATATCTCCAGTAGTTTTTAAGTTGGCGAGCCAAAAACGTACAAATGCTTGTAAATTCGCGTTTTTAAGCAGAAATTGACGATTTTTTGCTTTTTCGCTTCGCTGGTTTAATGAGAAATCGGATTTTTTGAAAAAGTTCAATATCTCCAGTAGTTTTTAAGTTGGCGAGCCAAAAACGTACAAATGCTTGTAAATTCGCGTTTTTAAGCAGAAATTGACGATTTTTTGCTTTTTCGCTTCGCTGGTTTAATGAGAAATCGGATTTTTTGAAAAAGTTCAATATCTCCAGTAGTTTTTAAGTTGGCGAGCCAAAAACGTACAAATGCTTGTAAATTCGCGTTTTTAAGCAGAAATTGACGATTTTTTGCTTTTTCGCTTCGCTGGTTTAATGAGAAATCGGATTTTTTGAAAAAGTTCAATATCTCCAGTAGTTTTTAAGTTTTCGAGCCAAAAACGTACAAATGCTTGTAAATTCGCGTTTTTAAGCAGAAATTGACGATTTTTTGCTTTTTCGCTTCGCTGGTTTAATGAGAAATCGGATTTTTTGAAAAAGTTCAATATCTCCAGTAGTTTTTAAGTTGGCGAGCCAAAAACGTACAAATGCTTGTAAATTCGCGTTTTTAAGCAGAAATTGACGATTTTTTGCTTTTTCGCTTCGCTGGTTTAATGAGAAATCGGATTTTTTGAAAAAGTTCAATATCTCCAGTAGTTTTTAAGTTTTCGAGCCAAAAACGTACAAATGCTTGTAAATTCGCGTTTTTAAGCAGAAATTGACGATTTTTTGCTTTTTCGCTTCGCTGGTTTAATGAGAAATCGGATTTTTTGAAAAAGTTCAATATCTCCAGTAGTTTTTAAGTTGGCGAGCCAAAAACGTACAAATGCTTGTAAATTCGCGTTTTTAAGCAGAAATTGACGATTTTTTGCTTTTTCGCTTCGCTGGTTTAATGAGAAATCGGATTTTTTGAAAAAGTTCAATATCTCCAGTAGTTTTTAAGTTGGCGAGCCAAAAACGTACAAATGCTTGTAAATTCGCGTTTTTAAGCAGAAATTGACGATTTTTTGCTTTTTCGCTTCGCTGGTTTAATGAGAAATCGGATTTTTTGAAAAAGTTCAATATCTCCAGTAGTTTTTAAGTTTTCGAGCCAAAAACGTACAAATGCTTGTAAATTCGCGTTTTTAAGCAGAAATTGACGATTTTTTGCTTTTTCGCTTCGCTGGTTTAATGAGAAATCGGATTTTTTGAAAAAGTTCAATATCTCCAGTAGTTTTTAAGTTGGCGAGCCAAAAACGTACAAATGCTTGTAAATTCGCGTTTTTAAGCAGAAATTGACGATTTTTTGCTTTTTCGCTTCGCTGGTTTAATGAGAAATCGGATTTTTTGAAAAAGTTCAATATCTCCAGTAGTTTTTAAGTTTTCGAGCCAAAAACGTACAAATGCTTGTAAATTCGCGTTTTTAAGCAGAAATTGACGATTTTTTGCTTTTTCGCTTCGCTGGTTTAATGAGAAATCGGATTTTTTGAAAAAGTTCAATATCTCCAGTAGTTTTTAAGTTGGCGAGCCAAAAACGTACAAATGCTTGTAAATTCGCGTTTTTAAGCAGAAATTGACGATTTTTTGCTTTTTCGCTTCGCTGGTTTAATGAGAAATCGGATTTTTTGAAAAAGTTCAATATCTCCAGTAGTTTTTAAGTTGGCGAGCCAAAAACGTACAAATGCTTGTAAATTCGCGTTTTTAAGCAGAAATTGACGATTTTTTGCTTTTTCGCTTCGCTGGTTTAATGAGAAATCGGATTTTTTGAAAAAGTTCAATATCTCCAGTAGTTTTTAAGTTTTCGAGCCAAAAACGTACAAATGCTTGTAAATTCGCGTTTTTAAGCAGAAATTGACGATTTTTTGCTTTTTCGCTTCGCTGGTTTAATGAGAAATCGGATTTTTTGAAAAAGTTCAATATCTCCAGTAGTTTTTAAGTTTTCGAGCCAAAAACGTACAAATGCTTGTAAATTCGCGTTTTTAAGCAGAAATTGACGATTTTTTGCTTTTTTCGCTTCGCTGGTTTAATGAGAAATCGGATTTTTTGAAAAAGTTCAATATCTCCAGTAGTTTTTAAGTTGGCGAGCCAAAAACGTACAAATGCTTGTAAATTCGCGTTTTTAAGCAGAAATTGACGATTTTTTGCTTTTTCGCTTCGCTGGTTTAATGAGAAATCGGATTTTTTGAAAAAGTTCAATATCTCCAGTAGTTTTTAAGTTTTCGAGCCAAAAACGTACAAATGCTTGTAAATTCGCGTTTTTAAGCAGAAATTGACGATTTTTTGCTTTTTCGCTTCGCTGGTTTAATGAGAAATCGGATTTTTTGAAAAAGTTCAATATCTCCAGTAGTTTTTAAGTTGGCGAGCCAAAAACGTACAAATGCTTGTAAATTCGCGTTTTTAAGCAGAAATTGACGATTTTTTGCTTTTTCGCTTCGCTGGTTTAATGAGAAATCGGATTTTTTGAAAAAGTTCAATATCTCCAGTAGTTTTTAAGTTTTCGAGCCAAAAACGTACAAATGCTTGTAAATTCGCGTTTTTAAGCAGAAATTGACGATTTTTTGCTTTTTCGCTTCGCTGGTTTAATGAGAAATCGGATTTTTTGAAAAAGTTCAATATCTCCAGTAGTTTTTAAGTTGGCGAGCCAAAAACGTACAAATGCTTGTAAATTCGCGTTTTTAAGCAGAAATTGACGATTTTTTGCTTTTTCGCTTCGCTGGTTTAATGAGAAATCGGATTTTTGAAAAAGTTCAATATCTCCAGTAGTTTTTAAGTTGGCGAGCCAAAAACGTACAAATGCTTGTAAATTCGCGTTTTTAAGCAGAAATTGACGATTTTTTGCTTTTTCGCTTCGCTGGTTTAATGAGAAATCGGATTTTTTGAAAAAGTTCAATATCTCCAGTAGTTTTTAAGTTTTCGAGCCAAAAACGTACAAATGCTTGTAAATTCGCGTTTTTAAGCAGAAATTGACGATTTTTTGCTTTTTCGCTTCGCTGGTTTAATGAGAAATCGGATTTTTTGAAAAAGTTCAATATCTCCAGTAGTTTTTAAGTTGGCGAGCCAAAAACGTACAAATGCTTGTAAATTCGCGTTTTTAAGCAGAAATTGACGATTTTTTGCTTTTTCGCTTCGCTGGTTTAATGAGAAATCGGATTTTTTGAAAAAGTTCAATATCTCCAGTAGTTTTTAAGTTTTCGAGCCAAAAACGTACAAATGCTTGTAAATTCGCGTTTTTAAGCAGAAATTGACGATTTTTTGCTTTTTCGCTTCGCTGGTTTAATGAGAAATCGGATTTTTGAAAAAGTTCAATATCTCCAGTAGTTTTAAGTGGCGAGCCAAAAACGTACAAATGCTTGTAAATTCGCGTTTTTAAGCAGAAATTGACGATTTTTTGCTTTTTCGCTTCGCTGGTTTAATGAGAAATCGGATTTTTTGAAAAAGTTCAATATCTCCAGTAGTTTTTAAGTTTTCGAGCCAAAAACGTACAAATGCTTGTAAATTCGCGTTTTTAAGCAGAAATTGACGATTTTTTGCTTTTTCGCTTCGCTGGTTTAATGAGAAATCGGATTTTTTGAAAAAGTTCAATATCTCCAGTAGTTTTTAAGTTGGCGAGCCAAAAACGTACAAATGCTTGTAAATTCGCGTTTTTAAGCAGAAATTGACGATTTTTTGCTTTTTCGCTTCGCTGGTTTAATGAGAAATCGGATTTTTTGAAAAAGTTCAATATCTCCAGTAGTTTTTAAGTTTTCGAGCCAAAAACGTACAAATGCTTGTAAATTCGCGTTTTTAAGCAGAAATTGACGATTTTTTGCTTTTTCGCTTCGCTGGTTTAATGAGAAATCGGATTTTTTGAAAAAGTTCAATATCTCCAGTAGTTTTTAAGTTGGCGAGCCAAAAACGTACAAATGCTTGTAAATTCGCGTTTTTAAGCAGAAATTGACGATTTTTTGCTTTTTCGCTTCGCTGGTTTAATGAGAAATCGGATTTTTTGAAAAAGTTCAATATCTCCAGTAGTTTTTAAGTTGTCGAGCCAAAAACGTACAAATGCTTGTAAATTCGCGTTTTTAAGCAGAAATTGACGATTTTTTGCTTTTTCGCTTCGCTGGTTTAATGAGAAATCGGATTTTTTGAAAAAGTTCAATATCTCCAGTAGTTTTTAAGTTGGCGAGCCAAAAACGTACAAATGCTTGTAAATTCGCGTTTTTAAGCAGAAATTGACGATTTTTTGCTTTTTCGCTTCGCTGGTTTAATGAGAAATCGGATTTTTTGAAAAAGTTCAATATCTCCAGTAGTTTTTAAGTTGGCGAGCCAAAAACGTACAAATGCTTGTAAATTCGCGTTTTTAAGCAGAAATTGACGATTTTTTGCTTTTTCGCTTCGCTGGTTTAATGAGAAATCGGATTTTTTGAAAAAGTTCAATATCTCCAGTAGTTTTTAAGTTGGCGAGCCAAAAACGTACAAATGCTTGTAAATTCGCGTTTTTAAGCAGAAATTGACGATTTTTTGCTTTTTCGCTTCGCTGGTTTAATGAGAAATCGGATTTTTTGAAAAAGTTCAATATCTCCAGTAGTTTTTAAGTTTTCGAGCCAAAAACGTACAAATGCTTGTAAATTCGCGTTTTTAAGCAGAAATTGACGATTTTTTGCTTTTTCGCTTCGCTGGTTTAATGAGAAATCGGATTTTTTGAAAAAGTTCAATATCTCCAGTAGTTTTTAAGTTGGCGAGCCAAAAACGTACAAATGCTTGTAAATTCGCGTTTTTAAGCAGAAATTGACGATTTTTTGCTTTTTCGCTTCGCTGGTTTAATGAGAAATCGGATTTTTTGAAAAAGTTCAATATCTCCAGTAGTTTTTAAGTTTTCGAGCCAAAAACGTACAAATGCTTGTAAATTCGCGTTTTTAAGCAGAAATTGACGATTTTTTGCTTTTTCGCTTCGCTGGTTTAATGAGAAATCGGATTTTTTGAAAAAGTTCAATATCTCCAGTAGTTTTTAAGTTGGCGAGCCAAAAACGTACAAATGCTTGTAAATTCGCGTTTTTAAGCAGAAATTGACGATTTTTTGCTTTTTCGCTTCGCTGGTTTAATGAGAAATCGGATTTTTTGAAAAAGTTCAATATCTCCAGTAGTTTTTAAGTTGGCGAGCCAAAAACGTACAAATGCTTGTAAATTCGCGTTTTTAAGCAGAAATTGACGATTTTTTGCTTTTTCGCTTCGCTGGTTTAATGAGAAATCGGATTTTTTGAAAAAGTTCAATATCTCCAGTAGTTTTTAAGTTGGCGAGCCAAAAACGTACAAATGCTTGTAAATTCGCGTTTTTAAGCAGAAATTGACGATTTTTTGCTTTTTCGCTTCGCTGGTTTAATGAGAAATCGGATTTTTTGAAAAAGTTCAATATCTCCAGTAGTTTTTAAGTTGGCGAGCCAAAAACGTACAAATGCTTGTAAATTCGCGTTTTTAAGCAGAAATTGACGATTTTTTGCTTTTTCGCTTCGCTGGTTTAATGAGAAATCGGATTTTTTGAAAAAGTTCAATATCTCCAGTAGTTTTTAAGTTTGCGAGCCAAAAACGTACAAATGCTTGTAAATTCGCGTTTTTAAGCAGAAATTGACGATTTTTTGCTTTTTCGCTTCGCTGGTTTAATGAGAAATCGGATTTTTTGAAAAAGTTCAATATCTCCAGTAGTTTTTAAGTTGGCGAGCCAAAAACGTACAAATGCTTGTAAATTCGCGTTTTTAAGCAGAAATTGACGATTTTTTGCTTTTTCGCTTCGCTGGTTTAATGAGAAATCGGATTTTTTGAAAAAGTTCAATATCTCCAGTAGTTTTTAAGTTGGCGAGCCAAAAACGTACAAATGCTTGTAAATTCGCGTTTTTAAGCAGAAATTGACGATTTTTTGCTTTTTCGCTTCGCTGGTTTAATGAGAAATCGGATTTTTTGAAAAAGTTCAATATCTCCAGTAGTTTTTAAGTTGGCGAGCCAAAAACGTACAAATGCTTGTAAATTCGCGTTTTTAAGCAGAAATTGACGATTTTTTGCTTTTTCGCTTCGCTGGTTTAATGAGAAATCGGATTTTTTGAAAAAGTTCAATATCTCCAGTAGTTTTTAAGTTGGCGAGCCAAAAACGTACAAATGCTTGTAAATTCGCGTTTTTAAGCAGAAATTGACGATTTTTTGCTTTTTCGCTTCGCTGGTTTAATGAGAAATCGGATTTTTTGAAAAAGTTCAATATCTCCAGTAGTTTTTAAGTTGGCGAGCCAAAAACGTACAAATGCTTGTAAATTCGCGTTTTTAAGCAGAAATTGACGATTTTTTGCTTTTTCGCTTCGCTGGTTTAATGAGAAATCGGATTTTTTGAAAAAGTTCAATATCTCCAGTAGTTTTTAAGTTGGCGAGCCAAAAACGTACAAATGCTTGTAAATTCGCGTTTTTAAGCAGAAATTGACGATTTTTTGCTTTTTCGCTTCGCTGGTTTAATGAGAAATCGGATTTTTTGAAAAAGTTCAATATCTCCAGTAGTTTTTAAGTTTGCGAGCCAAAAACGTACAAATGCTTGTAAATTCGCGTTTTTAAGCAGAAATTGACGATTTTTTGCTTTTTCGCTTCGCTGGTTTAATGAGAAATCGGATTTTTTGAAAAAGTTCAATATCTCCAGTAGTTTTTAAGTTGGCGAGCCAAAAACGTACAAATGCTTGTAAATTCGCGTTTTTAAGCAGAAATTGACGATTTTTTGCTTTTTCGCTTCGCTGGTTTAATGAGAAATCGGATTTTTTGAAAAAGTTCAATATCTCCAGTAGTTTTTAAGTTGGCGAGCCAAAAACGTACAAATGCTTGTAAATTCGCGTTTTTAAGCAGAAATTGACGATTTTTTGCTTTTTCGCTTCGCTGGTTTAATGAGAAATCGGATTTTTTGAAAAAGTTCAATATCTCCAGTAGTTTTTAAGTTGGCGAGCCAAAAACGTACAAATGCTTGTAAATTCGCGTTTTTAAGCAGAAATTGACGATTTTTTGCTTTTTCGCTTCGCTGGTTTAATGAGAAATCGGATTTTTTGAAAAAGTTCAATATCTCCAGTAGTTTTTAAGTTGGCGAGCCAAAAACGTACAAATGCTTGTAAATTCGCGTTTTTAAGCAGAAATTGACGATTTTTTGCTTTTTCGCTTCGCTGGTTTAATGAGAAATCGGATTTTTTGAAAAAGTTCAATATCTCCAGTAGTTTTTAAGTTGGCGAGCCAAAAACGTACAAATGCTTGTAAATTCGCGTTTTTAAGCAGAAATTGACGATTTTTTGCTTTTTCGCTTCGCTGGTTTAATGAGAAATCGGATTTTTTGAAAAAGTTCAATATCTCCAGTAGTTTTTAAGTTGGCGAGCCAAAAACGTACAAATGCTTGTAAATTCGCGTTTTTAAGCAGAAATTGACGATTTTTTGCTTTTTCGCTTCGCTGGTTTAATGAGAAATCGGATTTTTTGAAAAAGTTCAATATCTCCAGTAGTTTTTAAGTTGGCGAGCCAAAAACGTACAAATGCTTGTAAATTCGCGTTTTTAAGCAGAAATTGACGATTTTTTGCTTTTTCGCTTCGCTGGTTTAATGAGAAATCGGATTTTTTGAAAAAGTTCAATATCTCCAGTAGTTTTTAAGTTGGCGAGCCAAAAACGTACAAATGCTTGTAAATTCGCGTTTTTAAGCAGAAATTGACGATTTTTTGCTTTTTCGCTTCGCTGGTTTAATGAGAAATCGGATTTTTTGAAAAAGTTCAATATCTCCAGTAGTTTTTAAGTTGGCGAGCCAAAAACGTACAAATGCTTGTAAATTCGCGTTTTTAAGCAGAAATTGACGATTTTTTGCTTTTTCGCTTCGCTGGTTTAATGAGAAATCGGATTTTTTGAAAAAGTTCAATATCTCCAGTAGTTTTTAAGTTGGCGAGCCAAAAACGTACAAATGCTTGTAAATTCGCGTTTTTAAGCAGAAATTGACGATTTTTTGCTTTTTCGCTTCGCTGGTTTAATGAGAAATCGGATTTTTTGAAAAAGTTCAATATCTCCAGTAGTTTTTAAGTTGGCGAGCCAAAAACGTACAAATGCTTGTAAATTCGCGTTTTTAAGCAGAAATTGACGATTTTTTGCTTTTTCGCTTCGCTGGTTTAATGAGAAATCGGATTTTTTGAAAAAGTTCAATATCTCCAGTAGTTTTTAAGTTGGCGAGCCAAAAACGTACAAATGCTTGTAAATTCGCGTTTTTAAGCAGAAATTGACGATTTTTTGCTTTTTCGCTTCGCTGGTTTAATGAGAAATCGGATTTTTTGAAAAAGTTCAATATCTCCAGTAGTTTTTAAGTTGGCGAGCCAAAAACGTACAAATGCTTGTAAATTCGCGTTTTTAAGCAGAAATTGACGATTTTTTGCTTTTTCGCTTCGCTGGTTTAATGAGAAATCGGATTTTTTGAAAAAGTTCAATATCTCCAGTAGTTTTTAAGTTGGCGAGCCAAAAACGTACAAATGCTTGTAAATTCGCGTTTTTAAGCAGAAATTGACGATTTTTTGCTTTTTCGCTTCGCTGGTTTAATGAGAAATCGGATTTTTTGAAAAAGTTCAATATCTCCAGTAGTTTTTAAGTTGGCGAGCCAAAAACGTACAAATGCTTGTAAATTCGCGTTTTTAAGCAGAAATTGACGATTTTTTGCTTTTTCGCTTCGCTGGTTTAATGAGAAATCGGATTTTTTGAAAAAGTTCAATATCTCCAGTAGTTTTTAAGTTGGCGAGCCAAAAACGTACAAATGCTTGTAAATTCGCGTTTTTAAGCAGAAATTGACGATTTTTTGCTTTTTCGCTTCGCTGGTTTAATGAGAAATCGGATTTTTTGAAAAAGTTCAATATCTCCAGTAGTTTTTAAGTTGGCGAGCCAAAAACGTACAAATGCTTGTAAATTCGCGTTTTTAAGCAGAAATTGACGATTTTTTGCTTTTTCGCTTCGCTGGTTTAATGAGAAATCGGATTTTTTGAAAAAGTTCAATATCTCCAGTAGTTTTTAAGTTGGCGAGCCAAAAACGTACAAATGCTTGTAAATTCGCGTTTTTAAGCAGAAATTGACGATTTTTTGCTTTTTCGCTTCGCTGGTTTAATGAGAAATCGGATTTTTTGAAAAAGTTCAATATCTCCAGTAGTTTTTAAGTTGGCGAGCCAAAAACGTACAAATGCTTGTAAATTCGCGTTTTTAAGCAGAAATTGACGATTTTTTGCTTTTTCGCTTCGCTGGTTTAATGAGAAATCGGATTTTTTGAAAAAGTTCAATATCTCCAGTAGTTTTTAAGTTGGCGAGTCAAAAACGTACAAATGCTTGTAAATTCGCGTTTTTAAGCAGAAATTGACGATTTTTTGCTTTTTCGCTTCGCTGGTTTAATGAGAAATCGGATTTTTTGAAAAAGTTCAATATCTCCAGTAGTTTTTAAGTTGGCGAGCCAAAAACGTACAAATGCTTGTAAATTCGCGTTTTTAAGCAGAAATTGACGATTTTTTGCTTTTTCGCTTCGCTGGTTTAATGAGAAATCGGATTTTTTGAAAAAGTTCAATATCTCCAGTAGTTTTTAAGTTGGCGAGCCAAAAACGTACAAATGCTTGTAAATTCGCGTTTTTAAGCAGAAATTGACGATTTTTTGCTTTTTCGCTTCGCTGGTTTAATGAGAAATCGGATTTTTTGAAAAAGTTCAATATCTCCAGTAGTTTTTAAGTTGGCGAGCCAAAAACGTACAAATGCTTGTAAATTCGCGTTTTTAAGCAGAAATTGACGATTTTTTGCTTTTTCGCTTCGCTGGTTTAATGAGAAATCGGATTTTTTGAAAAAGTTCAATATCTCCAGTAGTTTTTAAGTTGGCGAGCCAAAAACGTACAAATGCTTGTAAATTCGCGTTTTTAAGCAGAAATTGACGATTTTTTGCTTTTTCGCTTCGCTGGTTTAATGAGAAATCGGATTTTTTGAAAAAGTTCAATATCTCCAGTAGTTTTTAAGTTGGCGAGCCAAAAACGTACAAATGCTTGTAAATTCGCGTTTTTAAGCAGAAATTGACGATTTTTTGCTTTTTCGCTTCGCTGGTTTAATGAGAAATCGGATTTTTTGAAAAAGTTCAATATCTCCAGTAGTTTTTAAGTTGGCGAGCCAAAAACGTACAAATGCTTGTAAATTCGCGTTTTTAAGCAGAAATTGACGATTTTTTGCTTTTTCGCTTCGCTGGTTTAATGAGAAATCGGATTTTTTGAAAAAGTTCAATATCTCCAGTAGTTTTTAAGTTGGCGAGCCAAAAACGTACAAATGCTTGTAAATTCGCGTTTTTAAGCAGAAATTGACGATTTTTTGCTTTTTCGCTTCGCTGGTTTAATGAGAAATCGGATTTTTTGAAAAAGTTCAATATCTCCAGTAGTTTTTAAGTTGGCGAGCCAAAAACGTACAAATGCTTGTAAATTCGCGTTTTTAAGCAGAAATTGACGATTTTTTGCTTTTTCGCTTCGCTGGTTTAATGAGAAATCGGATTTTTTGAAAAAGTTCAATATCTCCAGTAGTTTTTAAGTTGGCGAGCCAAAAACGTACAAATGCTTGTAAATTCGCGTTTTTAAGCAGAAATTGACGATTTTTTGCTTTTTCGCTTCGCTGGTTTAATGAGAAATCGGATTTTTTGAAAAAGTTCAATATCTCCAGTAGTTTTTAAGTTGGCGAGCCAAAAACGTACAAATGCTTGTAAATTCGCGTTTTTAAGCAGAAATTGACGATTTTTTGCTTTTTCGCTTCGCTGGTTTAATGAGAAATCGGATTTTTTGAAAAAGTTCAATATCTCCAGTAGTTTTTAAGTTGGCGAGCCAAAAACGTACAAATGCTTGTAAATTCGCGTTTTTAAGCAGAAATTGACGATTTTTTGCTTTTTCGCTTCGCTGGTTTAATGAGAAATCGGATTTTTTGAAAAAGTTCAATATCTCCAGTAGTTTTTAAGTTGGCGAGCCAAAAACGTACAAATGCTTGTAAATTCGCGTTTTTAAGCAGAAATTGACGATTTTTTGCTTTTTCGCTTCGCTGGTTTAATGAGAAATCGGATTTTTTGAAAAAGTTCAATATCTCCAGTAGTTTTTAAGTTGGCGAGCCAAAAACGTACAAATGCTTGTAAATTCGCGTTTTTAAGCAGAAATTGACGATTTTTTGCTTTTTCGCTTCGCTGGTTTAATGAGAAATCGGATTTTTTGAAAAAGTTCAATATCTCCAGTAGTTTTTAAGTTGGCGAGCCAAAAACGTACAAATGCTTGTAAATTCGCGTTTTTAAGCAGAAATTGACGATTTTTTGCTTTTTCGCTTCGCTGGTTTAATGAGAAATCGGATTTTTTGAAAAAGTTCAATATCTCCAGTAGTTTTTAAGTTGGCGAGCCAAAAACGTACAAATGCTTGTAAATTCGCGTTTTTAAGCAGAAATTGACGATTTTTTGCTTTTTCGCTTCGCTGGTTTAATGAGAAATCGGATTTTTTGAAAAAGTTCAATATCTCCAGTAGTTTTTAAGTTGGCGAGCCAAAAACGTACAAATGCTTGTAAATTCGCGTTTTTAAGCAGAAATTGACGATTTTTTGCTTTTTCGCTTCGCTGGTTTAATGAGAAATCGGATTTTTTGAAAAAGTTCAATATCTCCAGTAGTTTTTAAGTTGGCGAGCCAAAAACGTACAAATGCTTGTAAATTCGCGTTTTTAAGCAGAAATTGACGATTTTTTGCTTTTTCGCTTCGCTGGTTTAATGAGAAATCGGATTTTTTGAAAAAGTTCAATATCTCCAGTAGTTTTTAAGTTGGCGAGCCAAAAACGTACAAATGCTTGTAAATTCGCGTTTTTAAGCAGAAATTGACGATTTTTTGCTTTTTCGCTTCGCTGGTTTAATGAGAAATCGGATTTTTTGAAAAAGTTCAATATCTCCAGTAGTTTTTAAGTTGGCGAGCCAAAAACGTACAAATGCTTGTAAATTCGCGTTTTTAAGCAGAAATTGACGATTTTTTGCTTTTTCGCTTCGCTGGTTTAATGAGAAATCGGATTTTTTGAAAAAGTTCAATATCTCCAGTAGTTTTTAAGTTGGCGAGCCAAAAACGTACAAATGCTTGTAAATTCGCGTTTTTAAGCAGAAATTGACGATTTTTTGCTTTTTCGCTTCGCTGGTTTAATGAGAAATCGGATTTTTTGAAAAAGTTCAATATCTCCAGTAGTTTTTAAGTTTGCGAGCCAAAAACGTACAAATGCTTGTAAATTCGCGTTTTTAAGCAGAAATTGACGATTTTTTGCTTTTTCGCTTCGCTGGTTTAATGAGAAATCGGATTTTTTGAAAAAGTTCAATATCTCCAGTAGTTTTTAAGTTGGCGAGCCAAAAACGTACAAATGCTTGTAAATTCGCGTTTTTAAGCAGAAATTGACGATTTTTTGCTTTTTCGCTTCGCTGGTTTAATGAGAAATCGGATTTTTTGAAAAAGTTCAATATCTCCAGTAGCTTTTAAGTTTTCGAGCCAAAAACGTACAAATGCTTGTAAATTCGCGTTTTTAAGCAGAAATTGACGATTTTTTGCTTTTTCGCTTCGCTGGTTTAATGAGAAATCGGATTTTTTGAAAAAGTTCAATATCTCCAGTAGTTTTTAAGTTGGCGAGCCAAAAACGTACAAATGCTTGTAAATTCGCGTTTTTAAGCAGAAATTGACGATTTTTTGCTTTTTCGCTTCGCTGGTTTAATGAGAAATCGGATTTTTTGAAAAAGTTCAATATCTCCAGTAGTTTTTAAGTTGGCGAGCCAAAAACGTACAAATGCTTGTAAATTCGCGTTTTTAAGCAGAAATTGACGATTTTTTGCTTTTTCGCTTCGCTGGTTTAATGAGAAATCGGATTTTTTGAAAAAGTTCAATATCTCCAGTAGTTTTTAAGTTGGCGAGCCAAAAACGTACAAATGCTTGTAAATTCGCGTTTTTAAGCAGAAATTGACGATTTTTTGCTTTTTCGCTTCGCTGGTTTAATGAGAAATCGGATTTTTTGAAAAAGTTCAATATCTCCAGTAGTTTTTAAGTTGGCGAGCCAAAAACGTACAAATGCTTGTAAATTCGCGTTTTTAAGCAGAAATTGACGATTTTTTGCTTTTTCGCTTCGCTGGTTTAATGAGAAATCGGATTTTTTGAAAAAGTTCAATATCTCCAGTAGTTTTTAAGTTGGCGAGCCAAAAACGTACAAATGCTTGTAAATTCGCGTTTTTAAGCAGAAATTGACGATTTTTTGCTTTTTCGCTTCGCTGGTTTAATGAGAAATCGGATTTTTTGAAAAAGTTCAATATCTCCAGTAGTTTTTAAGTTGGCGAGCCAAAAACGTACAAATGCTTGTAAATTCGCGTTTTTAAGCAGAAATTGACGATTTTTTGCTTTTTCGCTTCGCTGGTTTAATGAGAAATCGGATTTTTTGAAAAAGTTCAATATCTCCAGTAGTTTTTAAGTTGGCGAGCCAAAAACGTACAAATGCTTGTAAATTCGCGTTTTTAAGCAGAAATTGACGATTTTTTGCTTTTTCGCTTCGCTGGTTTAATGAGAAATCGGATTTTTTGAAAAAGTTCAATATCTCCAGTAGTTTTTAAGTTGGCGAGCCAAAAACGTACAAATGCTTGTAAATTCGCGTTTTTAAGCAGAAATTGACGATTTTTTGCTTTTTCGCTTCGCTGGTTTAATGAGAAATCGGATTTTTTGAAAAAGTTCAATATCTCCAGTAGTTTTTAAGTTGGCGAGCCAAAAACGTACAAATGCTTGTAAATTCGCGTTTTTAAGCAGAAATTGACGATTTTTTGCTTTTTCGCTTCGCTGGTTTAATGAGAAATCGGATTTTTTGAAAAAGTTCAATATCTCCAGTAGTTTTTAAGTTGGCGAGCCAAAAACGTACAAATGCTTGTAAATTCGCGTTTTTAAGCAGAAATTGACGATTTTTTGCTTTTTCGCTTCGCTGGTTTAATGAGAAATCGGATTTTTTGAAAAAGTTCAATATCTCCAGTAGTTTTTAAGTTGGCGAGCCAAAAACGTACAAATGCTTGTAAATTCGCGTTTTTAAGCAGAAATTGACGATTTTTTGCTTTTTCGCTTCGCTGGTTTAATGAGAAATCGGATTTTTTGAAAAAGTTCAATATCTCCAGTAGTTTTTAAGTTGGCGAGCCAAAAACGTACAAATGCTTGTAAATTCGCGTTTTTAAGCAGAAATTGACGATTTTTTGCTTTTTCGCTTCGCTGGTTTAATGAGAAATCGGATTTTTTGAAAAAGTTCAATATCTCCAGTAGTTTTTAAGTTGGCGAGCCAAAAACGTACAAATGCTTGTAAATTCGCGTTTTTAAGCAGAAATTGACGATTTTTTGCTTTTTCGCTTCGCTGGTTTAATGAGAAATCGGATTTTTTGAAAAAGTTCAATATCTCCAGTAGTTTTTAAGTTGGCGAGCCAAAAACGTACAAATGCTTGTAAATTCGCGTTTTTAAGCAGAAATTGACGATTTTTTGCTTTTTCGCTTCGCTGGTTTAATGAGAAATCGGATTTTTTGAAAAAGTTCAATATCTCCAGTAGTTTTTAAGTTTTCGAGCCAAAAACGTACAAATGCTTGTAAATTCGCGTTTTTAAGCAGAAATTGACGATTTTTTGCTTTTTCGCTTCGCTGGTTTAATGAGAAATCGGATTTTTTGAAAAAGTTCAATATCTCCAGTAGTTTTTAAGTTGGCGAGCCAAAAACGTACAAATGCTTGTAAATTCGCGTTTTTAAGCAGAAATTGACGATTTTTTGCTTTTTCGCTTCGCTGGTTTAATGAGAAATCGGATTTTTTGAAAAAGTTCTCTCCAGTAGTTTTTAAGTTTTCGAGCCAAAAACGTACAAATGCTTGTAAATTCGCGTTTTTAAGCAGAAATTGACGATTTTTTGCTTTTTCGCTTCGCTGGTTTAATGAGAAATCGGATTTTTTGAAAAAGTTCAATATCTCCAGTAGTTTTTAAGTTGGCGAGCCAAAAACGTACAAATGCTTGTAAATTCGCGTTTTTAAGCAGAAATTGACGATTTTTTGCTTTTTCGCTTCGCTGGTTTAATGAGAAATCGGATTTTTTGAAAAAGTTCAATATCTCCAGTAGTTTTTAAGTTGGCGAGCCAAAAACGTACAAATGCTTGTAAATTCGCGTTTTTAAGCAGAAATTGACGATTTTTTGCTTTTTCGCTTCGCTGGTTTAATGAGAAATCGGATTTTTTGAAAAAGTTCAATATCTCCAGTAGTTTTTAAGTTGGCGAGCCAAAAACGTACAAATGCTTGTAAATTCGCGTTTTTAAGCAGAAATTGACGATTTTTTGCTTTTTCGCTTCGCTGGTTTAATGAGAAATCGGATTTTTTGAAAAAGTTCAATATCTCCAGTAGTTTTTAAGTTTTCGAGCCAAAAACGTACAAATGCTTGTAAATTCGCGTTTTTAAGCAGAAATTGACGATTTTTTGCTTTTTCGCTTCGCTGGTTTAATGAGAAATCGGATTTTTTGAAAAAGTTCAATATCTCCAGTAGTTTTTAAGTTGGCGAGCCAAAAACGTACAAATGCTTGTAAATTCGCGTTTTTAAGCAGAAATTGACGATTTTTTGCTTTTTCGCTTCGCTGGTTTAATGAGAAATCGGATTTTTTGAAAAAGTTCAATATCTCCAGTAGTTTTTAAGTTGGCGAGCCAAAAACGTACAAATGCTTGTAAATTCGCGTTTTTAAGCAGAAATTGACGATTTTTTGCTTTTTCGCTTCGCTGGTTTAATGAGAAATCGGATTTTTTGAAAAAGTTCAATATCTCCAGTAGTTTTTAAGTTGGCGAGCCAAAAACGTACAAATGCTTGTAAATTCGCGTTTTTAAGCAGAAATTGACGATTTTTTGCTTTTTCGCTTCGCTGGTTTAATGAGAAATCGGATTTTTTGAAAAAGTTCAATATCTCCAGTAGTTTTTAAGTTGGCGAGCCAAAAACGTACAAATGCTTGTAAATTCGCGTTTTTAAGCAGAAATTGACGATTTTTTGCTTTTTCGCTTCGCTGGTTTAATGAGAAATCGGATTTTTTGAAAAAGTTCAATATCTCCAGTAGTTTTTAAGTTTGCGAGCCAAAAACGTACAAATGCTTGTAAATTCGCGTTTTTAAGCAGAAATTGACGATTTTTTGCTTTTTCGCTTCGCTGGTTTAATGAGAAATCGGATTTTTTGAAAAAGTTCAATATCTCCAGTAGTTTTTAAGTTGGCGAGCCAAAAACGTACAAATGCTTGTAAATTCGCGTTTTTAAGCAGAAATTGACGATTTTTTGCTTTTTCGCTTCGCTGGTTTAATGAGAAATCGGATTTTTTGAAAAAGTTCAATATCTCCAGTAGTTTTTAAGTTGGCGAGCCAAAAACGTACAAATGCTTGTAAATTCGCGTTTTTAAGCAGAAATTGACGATTTTTTGCTTTTTCGCTTCGCTGGTTTAATGAGAAATCGGATTTTTTGAAAAAGTTCAATATCTCCAGTAGTTTTTAAGTTGGCGAGCCAAAAACGTACAAATGCTTGTAAATTCGCGTTTTTAAGCAGAAATTGACGATTTTTTGCTTTTTCGCTTCGCTGGTTTAATGAGAAATCGGATTTTTTGAAAAAGTTCAATATCTCCAGTAGTTTTTAAGTTGGCGAGCCAAAAACGTACAAATGCTTGTAAATTCGCGTTTTTAAGCAGAAATTGACGATTTTTTGCTTTTTCGCTTCGCTGGTTTAATGAGAAATCGGATTTTTTGAAAAAGTTCAATATCTCCAGTAGTTTTTAAGTTGGCGAGCCAAAAACGTACAAATGCTTGTAAATTCGCGTTTTTAAGCAGAAATTGACGATTTTTTGCTTTTTCGCTTCGCTGGTTTAATGAGAAATCGGATTTTTTGAAAAAGTTCAATATCTCCAGTAGTTTTTAAGTTGGCGAGCCAAAAACGTACAAATGCTTGTAAATTCGCGTTTTTAAGCAGAAATTGACGATTTTTTGCTTTTTCGCTTCGCTGGTTTAATGAGAAATCGGATTTTTTGAAAAAGTTCAATATCTCCAGTAGTTTTTAAGTTTTCGAGCCAAAAACGTACAAATGCTTGTAAATTCGCGTTTTTAAGCAGAAATTGACGATTTTTTGCTTTTTCGCTTCGCTGGTTTAATGAGAAATCGGATTTTTTGAAAAAGTTCAATATCTCCAGTAGTTTTTAAGTTGGCGAGCCAAAAACGTACAAATGCTTGTAAATTCGCGTTTTTAAGCAGAAATTGACGATTTTTTGCTTTTTCGCTTCGCTGGTTTAATGAGAAATCGGATTTTTTGAAAAAGTTCAATATCTCCAGTAGTTTTTAAGTTTTCGAGCCAAAAACGTACAAATGCTTGTAAATTCGCGTTTTTAAGCAGAAATTGACGATTTTTTGCTTTTTCGCTTCGCTGGTTTAATGAGAAATCGGATTTTTTGAAAAAGTTCAATATCTCCAGTAGTTTTTAAGTTGGCGAGCCAAAAACGTACAAATGCTTGTAAATTCGCGTTTTTAAGCAGAAATTGACGATTTTTTGCTTTTTCGCTTCGCTGGTTTAATGAGAAATCGGATTTTTTGAAAAAGTTCAATATCTCCAGTAGTTTTTAAGTTGGCGAGCCAAAAACGTACAAATGCTTGTAAATTCGCGTTTTTAAGCAGAAATTGACGATTTTTTGCTTTTTCGCTTCGCTGGTTTAATGAGAAATCGGATTTTTTGAAAAAGTTCAATATCTCCAGTAGTTTTTAAGTTGGCGAGCCAAAAACGTACAAATGCTTGTAAATTCGCGTTTTTAAGCAGAAATTGACGATTTTTTGCTTTTTCGCTTCGCTGGTTTAATGAGAAATCGGATTTTTTGAAAAAGTTCAATATCTCCAGTAGTTTTTAAGTTGGCGAGCCAAAAACGTACAAATGCTTGTAAATTCGCGTTTTTAAGCAGAAATTGACGATTTTTTGCTTTTTCGCTTCGCTGGTTTAATGAGAAATCGGATTTTTTGAAAAAGTTCAATATCTCCAGTAGTTTTTAAGTTTTCGAGCCAAAAACGTACAAATGCTTGTAAATTCGCGTTTTTAAGCAGAAATTGACGATTTTTTGCTTTTTCGCTTCGCTGGTTTAATGAGAAATCGGATTTTTTGAAAAAGTTCAATATCTCCAGTAGTTTTTAAGTTGGCGAGCCAAAAACGTACAAATGCTTGTAAATTCGCGTTTTTAAGCAGAAATTGACGATTTTTTGCTTTTTCGCTTCGCTGGTTTAATGAGAAATCGGATTTTTTGAAAAAGTTCAATATCTCCAGTAGTTTTTAAGTTGGCGAGCCAAAAACGTACAAATGCTTGTAAATTCGCGTTTTTAAGCAGAAATTGACGATTTTTTGCTTTTTCGCTTCGCTGGTTTAATGAGAAATCGGATTTTTTGAAAAAGTTCAATATCTCCAGTAGTTTTTAAGTTGGCGAGCCAAAAACGTACAAATGCTTGTAAATTCGCGTTTTTAAGCAGAAATTGACGATTTTTTGCTTTTTCGCTTCGCTGGTTTAATGAGAAATCGGATTTTTTGAAAAAGTTCAATATCTCCAGTAGTTTTTAAGTTGGCGAGCCAAAAACGTACAAATGCTTGTAAATTCGCGTTTTTAAGCAGAAATTGACGATTTTTTGCTTTTTCGCTTCGCTGGTTTAATGAGAAATCGGATTTTTTGAAAAAGTTCAATATCTCCAGTAGTTTTTAAGTTGGCGAGCCAAAAACGTACAAATGCTTGTAAATTCGCGTTTTTAAGCAGAAATTGACGATTTTTTGCTTTTTCGCTTCGCTGGTTTAATGAGAAATCGGATTTTTTGAAAAAGTTCAATATCTCCAGTAGTTTTTAAGTTGGCGAGCCAAAAACGTACAAATGCTTGTAAATTCGCGTTTTTAAGCAGAAATTGACGATTTTTTGCTTTTTCGCTTCGCTGGTTTAATGAGAAATCGGATTTTTTGAAAAAGTTCAATATCTCCAGTAGTTTTTAAGTTGGCGAGCCAAAAACGTACAAATGCTTGTAAATTCGCGTTTTTAAGCAGAAATTGACGATTTTTTGCTTTTTCGCTTCGCTGGTTTAATGAGAAATCGGATTTTTTGAAAAAGTTCAATATCTCCAGTAGTTTTTAAGTTGGCGAGCCAAAAACGTACAAATGCTTGTAAATTCGCGTTTTTAAGCAGAAATTGACGATTTTTTGCTTTTTCGCTTCGCTGGTTTAATGAGAAATCGGATTTTTTGAAAAAGTTCAATATCTCCAGTAGTTTTTAAGTTGGCGAGCCAAAAACGTACAAATGCTTGTAAATTCGCGTTTTTAAGCAGAAATTGACGATTTTTTGCTTTTTCGCTTCGCTGGTTTAATGAGAAATCGGATTTTTTGAAAAAGTTCAATATCTCCAGTAGTTTTTAAGTTGGCGAGCCAAAAACGTACAAATGCTTGTAAATTCGCGTTTTTAAGCAGAAATTGACGATTTTTTGCTTTTTCGCTTCGCTGGTTTAATGAGAAATCGGATTTTTTGAAAAAGTTCAATATCTCCAGTAGTTTTTAAGTTGGCGAGCCAAAAACGTACAAATGCTTGTAAATTCGCGTTTTTAAGCAGAAATTGACGATTTTTTGCTTTTTCGCTTCGCTGGTTTAATGAGAAATCGGATTTTTTGAAAAAGTTCAATATCTCCAGTAGTTTTTAAGTTGGCGAGCCAAAAACGTACAAATGCTTGTAAATTCGCGTTTTTAAGCAGAAATTGACGATTTTTTGCTTTTTCGCTTCGCTGGTTTAATGAGAAATCGGATTTTTTGAAAAAGTTCAATATCTCCAGTAGTTTTTAAGTTGGCGAGCCAAAAACGTACAAATGCTTGTAAATTCGCGTTTTTAAGCAGAAATTGACGATTTTTTGCTTTTTCGCTTCGCTGGTTTAATGAGAAATCGGATTTTTTGAAAAAGTTCAATATCTCCAGTAGTTTTTAAGTTGGCGAGCCAAAAACGTACAAATGCTTGTAAATTCGCGTTTTTAAGCAGAAATTGACGATTTTTTGCTTTTTCGCTTCGCTGGTTTAATGAGAAATCGGATTTTTTGAAAAAGTTCAATATCTCCAGTAGTTTTTAAGTTGGCGAGCCAAAAACGTACAAATGCTTGTAAATTCGCGTTTTTAAGCAGAAATTGACGATTTTTTGCTTTTTCGCTTCGCTGGTTTAATGAGAAATCGGATTTTTTGAAAAAGTTCAATATCTCCAGTAGTTTTTAAGTTGGCGAGCCAAAAACGTACAAATGCTTGTAAATTCGCGTTTTTAAGCAGAAATTGACGATTTTTTGCTTTTTCGCTTCGCTGGTTTAATGAGAAATCGGATTTTTTGAAAAAGTTCAATATCTCCAGTAGTTTTTAAGTTGGCGAGCCAAAAACGTACAAATGCTTGTAAATTCGCGTTTTTAAGCAGAAATTGACGATTTTTTGCTTTTTCGCTTCGCTGGTTTAATGAGAAATCGGATTTTTTGAAAAAGTTCAATATCTCCAGTAGTTTTTAAGTTGGCGAGCCAAAAACGTACAAATGCTTGTAAATTCGCGTTTTTAAGCAGAAATTGACGATTTTTTGCTTTTTCGCTTCGCTGGTTTAATGAGAAATCGGATTTTTTGAAAAAGTTCAATATCTCCAGTAGTTTTTAAGTTGGCGAGCCAAAAACGTACAAATGCTTGTAAATTCGCGTTTTTAAGCAGAAATTGACGATTTTTTGCTTTTTCGCTTCGCTGGTTTAATGAGAAATCGGATTTTTTGAAAAAGTTCAATATCTCCAGTAGTTTTTAAGTTGGCGAGCCAAAAACGTACAAATGCTTGTAAATTCGCGTTTTTAAGCAGAAATTGACGATTTTTTGCTTTTTCGCTTCGCTGGTTTAATGAGAAATCGGATTTTTTGAAAAAGTTCAATATCTCCAGTAGTTTTTAAGTTGGCGAGCCAAAAACGTACAAATGCTTGTAAATTCGCGTTTTTAAGCAGAAATTGACGATTTTTTGCTTTTTCGCTTCGCTGGTTTAATGAGAAATCGGATTTTTTGAAAAAGTTCAATATCTCCAGTAGTTTTTAAGTTTTCGAGCCAAAAACGTACAAATGCTTGTAAATTCGCGTTTTTAAGCAGAAATTGACGATTTTTTGCTTTTTCGCTTCGCTGGTTTAATGAGAAATCGGATTTTTTGAAAAAGTTCAATATCTCCAGTAGTTTTTAAGTTGGCGAGCCAAAAACGTACAAATGCTTGTAAATTCGCGTTTTTAAGCAGAAATTGACGATTTTTTGCTTTTTCGCTTCGCTGGTTTAATGAGAAATCGGATTTTTTGAAAAAGTTCAATATCTCCAGTAGTTTTTAAGTTGGCGAGCCAAAAACGTACAAATGCTTGTAAATTCGCGTTTTTAAGCAGAAATTGACGATTTTTTGCTTTTTCGCTTCGCTGGTTTAATGAGAAATCGGATTTTTTGAAAAAGTTCAATATCTCCAGTAGTTTTTAAGTTGGCGAGCCAAAAACGTACAAATGCTTGTAAATTCGCGTTTTTAAGCAGAAATTGACGATTTTTTGCTTTTTCGCTTCGCTGGTTTAATGAGAAATCGGATTTTTTGAAAAAGTTCAATATCTCCAGTAGTTTTTAAGTTGGCGAGCCAAAAACGTACAAATGCTTGTAAATTCGCGTTTTTAAGCAGAAATTGACGATTTTTTGCTTTTTCGCTTCGCTGGTTTAATGAGAAATCGGATTTTTTGAAAAAGTTCAATATCTCCAGTAGTTTTTAAGTTGGCGAGCCAAAAACGTACAAATGCTTGTAAATTCGCGTTTTTAAGCAGAAATTGACGATTTTTTGCTTTTTCGCTTCGCTGGTTTAATGAGAAATCGGATTTTTTGAAAAAGTTCAATATCTCCAGTAGTTTTTAAGTTGGCGAGCCAAAAACGTACAAATGCTTGTAAATTCGCGTTTTTAAGCAGAAATTGACGATTTTTTGCTTTTTCGCTTCGCTGGTTTAATGAGAAATCGGATTTTTTGAAAAAGTTCAATATCTCCAGTAGTTTTTAAGTTGGCGAGCCAAAAACGTACAAATGCTTGTAAATTCGCGTTTTTAAGCAGAAATTGACGATTTTTTGCTTTTTCGCTTCGCTGGTTTAATGAGAAATCGGATTTTTTGAAAAAGTTCAATATCTCCAGTAGTTTTTAAGTTGGCGAGCCAAAAACGTACAAATGCTTGTAAATTCGCGTTTTTAAGCAGAAATTGACGATTTTTTGCTTTTTCGCTTCGCTGGTTTAATGAGAAATCGGATTTTTTGAAAAAGTTCAATATCTCCAGTAGTTTTTAAGTTGGCGAGCCAAAAACGTACAAATGCTTGTAAATTCGCGTTTTTAAGCAGAAATTGACGATTTTTTGCTTTTTCGCTTCGCTGGTTTAATGAGAAATCGGATTTTTTGAAAAAGTTCAATATCTCCAGTAGTTTTTAAGTTGGCGAGCCAAAAACGTACAAATGCTTGTAAATTCGCGTTTTTAAGCAGAAATTGACGATTTTTTGCTTTTTCGCTTCGCTGGTTTAATGAGAAATCGGATTTTTTGAAAAAGTTCAATATCTCCAGTAGTTTTTAAGTTGGCGAGCCAAAAACGTACAAATGCTTGTAAATTCGCGTTTTTAAGCAGAAATTGACGATTTTTTGCTTTTTCGCTTCGCTGGTTTAATGAGAAATCGGATTTTTTGAAAAAGTTCAATATCTCCAGTAGTTTTTAAGTTGGCGAGCCAAAAACGTACAAATGCTTGTAAATTCGCGTTTTTAAGCAGAAATTGACGATTTTTTGCTTTTTCGCTTCGCTGGTTTAATGAGAAATCGGATTTTTTGAAAAAGTTCAATATCTCCAGTAGTTTTTAAGTTGGCGAGCCAAAAACGTACAAATGCTTGTAAATTCGCGTTTTTAAGCAGAAATTGACGATTTTTTGCTTTTTCGCTTCGCTGGTTTAATGAGAAATCGGATTTTTTGAAAAAGTTCAATATCTCCAGTAGTTTTTAAGTTGGCGAGCCAAAAACGTACAAATGCTTGTAAATTCGCGTTTTTAAGCAGAAATTGACGATTTTTTGCTTTTTCGCTTCGCTGGTTTAATGAGAAATCGGATTTTTTGAAAAAGTTCAATATCTCCAGTAGTTTTTAAGTTGGCGAGCCAAAAACGTACAAATGCTTGTAAATTCGCGTTTTTAAGCAGAAATTGACGATTTTTTGCTTTTTCGCTTCGCTGGTTTAATGAGAAATCGGATTTTTTGAAAAAGTTCAATATCTCCAGTAGTTTTTAAGTTGGCGAGCCAAAAACGTACAAATGCTTGTAAATTCGCGTTTTTAAGCAGAAATTGACGATTTTTTGCTTTTTCGCTTCGCTGGTTTAATGAGAAATCGGATTTTTTGAAAAAGTTCAATATCTCCAGTAGTTTTTAAGTTGGCGAGCCAAAAACGTACAAATGCTTGTAAATTCGCGTTTTTAAGCAGAAATTGACGATTTTTTGCTTTTTCGCTTCGCTGGTTTAATGAGAAATCGGATTTTTTGAAAAAGTTCAATATCTCCAGTAGTTTTTAAGTTGGCGAGCCAAAAACGTACAAATGCTTGTAAATTCGCGTTTTTAAGCAGAAATTGACGATTTTTTGCTTTTTCGCTTCGCTGGTTTAATGAGAAATCGGATTTTTTGAAAAAGTTCAATATCTCCAGTAGTTTTTAAGTTGGCGAGCCAAAAACGTACAAATGCTTGTAAATTCGCGTTTTTAAGCAGAAATTGACGATTTTTTGCTTTTTCGCTTCGCTGGTTTAATGAGAAATCGGATTTTTTGAAAAAGTTCAATATCTCCAGTAGTTTTTAAGTTGGCGAGCCAAAAACGTACAAATGCTTGTAAATTCGCGTTTTTAAGCAGAAATTGACGATTTTTTGCTTTTTCGCTTCGCTGGTTTAATGAGAAATCGGATTTTTTGAAAAAGTTCAATATCTCCAGTAGTTTTTAAGTTGGCGAGCCAAAAACGTACAAATGCTTGTAAATTCGCGTTTTTAAGCAGAAATTGACGATTTTTTGCTTTTTCGCTTCGCTGGTTTAATGAGAAATCGGATTTTTTGAAAAAGTTCAATATCTCCAGTAGTTTTTAAGTTGGCGAGCCAAAAACGTACAAATGCTTGTAAATTCGCGTTTTTAAGCAGAAATTGACGATTTTTTGCTTTTTCGCTTCGCTGGTTTAATGAGAAATCGGATTTTTTGAAAAAGTTCAATATCTCCAGTAGTTTTTAAGTTGGCGAGCCAAAAACGTACAAATGCTTGTAAATTCGCGTTTTTAAGCAGAAATTGACGATTTTTTGCTTTTTCGCTTCGCTGGTTTAATGAGAAATCGGATTTTTTGAAAAAGTTCAATATCTCCAGTAGTTTTTAAGTTGGCGAGCCAAAAACGTACAAATGCTTGTAAATTCGCGTTTTTAAGCAGAAATTGACGATTTTTTGCTTTTTCGCTTCGCTGGTTTAATGAGAAATCGGATTTTTTGAAAAAGTTCAATATCTCCAGTAGTTTTTAAGTTGGCGAGCCAAAAACGTACAAATGCTTGTAAATTCGCGTTTTTAAGCAGAAATTGACGATTTTTTGCTTTTTCGCTTCGCTGGTTTAATGAGAAATCGGATTTTTTGAAAAAGTTCAATATCTCCAGTAGTTTTTAAGTTGGCGAGCCAAAAACGTACAAATGCTTGTAAATTCGCGTTTTTAAGCAGAAATTGACGATTTTTTGCTTTTTCGCTTCGCTGGTTTAATGAGAAATCGGATTTTTTGAAAAAGTTCAATATCTCCAGTAGTTTTTAAGTTGGCGAGCCAAAAACGTACAAATGCTTGTAAATTCGCGTTTTTAAGCAGAAATTGACGATTTTTTGCTTTTTCGCTTCGCTGGTTTAATGAGAAATCGGATTTTTTGAAAAAGTTCAATATCTCCAGTAGTTTTTAAGTTGGCGAGCCAAAAACGTACAAATGCATGTAAATTCGCGTTTTTAAGCAGAAATTGACGATTTTTTGCTTTTTCGCTTCGCTGGTTTAATGAGAAATCGGATTTTTTGAAAAAGTTCAATATCTCCAGTAGTTTTTAAGTTGGCGAGCCAAAAACGTACAAATGCTTGTAAATTCGCGTTTTTAAGCAGAAATTGACGATTTTTTGCTTTTTCGCTTCGCTGGTTTAATGAGAAATCGGATTTTTTGAAAAAGTTCAATATCTCCAGTAGTTTTTAAGTTGGCGAGCCAAAAACGTACAAATGCTTGTAAATTCGCGTTTTTAAGCAGAAATTGACGATTTTTTGCTTTTTCGCTTCGCTGGTTTAATGAGAAATCGGATTTTTTGAAAAAGTTCAATATCTCCAGTAGTTTTTAAGTTGGCGAGCCAAAAACGTACAAATGCTTGTAAATTCGCGTTTTTAAGCAGAAATTGACGATTTTTTGCTTTTTCGCTTCGCTGGTTTAATGAGAAATCGGATTTTTTGAAAAAGTTCAATATCTCCAGTAGTTTTTAAGTTGGCGAGCCAAAAACGTACAAATGCTTGTAAATTCGCGTTTTTAAGCAGAAATTGACGATTTTTTGCTTTTTCGCTTCGCTGGTTTAATGAGAAATCGGATTTTTTGAAAAAGTTCAATATCTCCAGTAGTTTTTAAGTTGGCGAGCCAAAAACGTACAAATGCTTGTAAATTCGCGTTTTTAAGCAGAAATTGACGATTTTTTGCTTTTTCGCTTCGCTGGTTTAATGAGAAATCGGATTTTTTGAAAAAGTTCAATATCTCCAGTAGTTTTTAAGTTGGCGAGCCAAAAACGTACAAATGCTTGTAAATTCGCGTTTTTAAGCAGAAATTGACGATTTTTTGCTTTTTCGCTTCGCTGGTTTAATGAGAAATCGGATTTTTTGAAAAAGTTCAATATCTCCAGTAGTTTTTAAGTTGGCGAGCCAAAAACGTACAAATGCTTGTAAATTCGCGTTTTTAAGCAGAAATTGACGATTTTTTGCTTTTTCGCTTCGCTGGTTTAATGAGAAATCGGATTTTTTGAAAAAGTTCAATATCTCCAGTAGTTTTTAAGTTGGCGAGCCAAAAACGTACAAATGCTTGTAAATTCGCGTTTTTAAGCAGAAATTGACGATTTTTTGCTTTTTCGCTTCGCTGGTTTAATGAGAAATCGGATTTTTTGAAAAAGTTCAATATCTCCAGTAGTTTTTAAGTTGGCGAGCCAAAAACGTACAAATGCTTGTAAATTCGCGTTTTTAAGCAGAAATTGACGATTTTTTGCTTTTTCGCTCTTCGCTGGTTTAATGAGAAATCGGATTTTTTGAAAAAGTTCAATATCTCCAGTAGTTTTTAAGTTGGCGAGCCAAAAACGTACAAATGCTTGTAAATTCGCGTTTTTAAGCAGAAAATTGACGATTTTTTGCTTTTTCGCTTCGCTGGTTTAATGAGAAATCGGATTTTTTGAAAAAGTTCAATATCTCCAGTAGTTTTTAAGTTTTCGAGCCAAAAACGTACAAATGCTTGTAAATTCGCGTTTTTAAGCAGAAATTGACGATTTTTTGCTTTTTCGCTTCGCTGGTTTAATGAGAAATCGGATTTTTTGAAAAAGTTCAATATCTCCAGTAGTTTTTAAGTTGGCGAGCCAAAAACGTACAAATGCTTGTAAATTCGCGTTTTTAAGCAGAAATTGACGATTTTTTGCTTTTTCGCTTCGCTGGTTTAATGAAAAATCGGATTTTTTGATAAAGTTCAATATCTCCAGTAGTTTTTAAGTTGGCGAGCCAAAAACGTACAAATGCTTGTAAATTCGCGTTTTTAAGCAGAAATTGACGATTTTTTGCTTTTTCGCTTCGCTGGTTTAATGAGAAATCGGATTTTTTGAAAAAGTTCAATATCTCCAGTAGTTTTTAAGTTGGCGAGCCAAAAACGTACAAATGCTTGTAAATTCGCGTTTTTAAGCAGAAATTGACGATTTTTTGCTTTTTCGCTTCGCTGGTTTAATGAGAAATCGGATTTTTTGAAAAAGTTCAATATCTCCAGTAGTTTTTAAGTTGGCGAGCCAAAAACGTACAAATGCTTGTAAATTCGCGTTTTTAAGCAGAAATTGACGATTTTTTGCTTTTTCGCTTCGCTGGTTTAATGAGAAATCGGATTTTTTGAAAAAGTTCAATATCTCCAGTAGTTTTTAAGTTGGCGAGCCAAAAACGTACAAATGCTTGTAAATTCGCGTTTTTAAGCAGAAATTGACGATTTTTTGCTTTTTCGCTTCGCTGGTTTAATGAGAAATCGGATTTTTTGAAAAAGTTCAATATCTCCAGTAGTTTTTAAGTTGGCGAGCCAAAAACGTACAAATGCTTGTAAATTCGCGTTTTTAAGCAGAAATTGACGATTTTTTGCTTTTTCGCTTCGCTGGTTTAATGAGAAATCGGATTTTTTTGAAAAAGTTCAATATCTCCAGTAGGTTTTAAGTTGGCGAGCCAAAAACGTACAAATGCTTGTAAATTCGCGTTTTTAAGCAGAAATTGACGATTTTTTGCTTTTTCGCTTCGCTGGTTTAATGAGAAATCGGATTTTTTGAAAAAGTTCAATATCTCCAGTAGTTTTAAGTTTTCGAGCCAAAAACGTACAAATGCTTGTAAATTCGCGTTTTTAAGCAGAAATTGACGATTTTTTGCTTTTTCGCTTCGCTGGTTTAATGAGAAATCGGATTTTTTGAAAAAGTTCAATATCTCCAGTAGTTTTTAAGTTGGCGAGCCAAAACGTACAAATGCTTGTAAATTCGCGTTTTTAAGCAGAAATTGATGATTTTTTGCTTTTTCGCTTCGCTGGTTTAATGAGAAATCGGATTTTTTGAAAAAGTTCAATATCTCCAGTAGTTTTTAAGTTTTCGAGCCAAAAACGTACAAATGCTTGTAAATTCGCGTTTTTAAGCAGAAATTGACGATTTTTTGCTTTTTCGCTTCGCTGGTTTAATGAGAAATCGGATTTTTTGAAAAGTTCAATATCTCCAGTAGTTTTTAAGTTGGCGAGCCAAAAACGTACAAATGCTTGTAAATTCGCGTTTTTAAGCAGAAATTGACGATTTTTTGCTTTTTCGCTTCGCTGGTTTAATGAGAAATCGGATTTTTTGAAAAAGTTCAATATCTCCAGTAGTTTTTAAGTTTGCGAGCCAAAAACGTACAAATGCTTGTAAATTCGCGTTTTTAAGCAGAAATTGACGATTTTTTGCTTTTTCGCTTCGCTGGTTTAATGAGAAATCGGATTTTTTGAAAAAGTTCAATATCTCCAGTAGTTTTTAAGTTGGCGAGCCAAAAACGTACAAATGCTTGTAAATTCGCGTTTTTAAGCAGAAATTGACGATTTTTGCTTTTTCGCTTCGCTGGTTTAATGAGAAATCGGATTTTTTGGAAAAGTTCAATATCTCCAGTAGTTTTTAAGTTGCGAGCCAAAAACGTACAAATGCTTGTAAATTCGCGTTTTTAAGCAGAAATTGACGATTTTTGCTTTTTCGCTTCGCTGGTTTAATGAGAAATCGGATTTTTTGAAAAAGTTCAATATCTCCAGTAGTATTTAAGTTGGCGAGCCAAAAACGTACAAATGCTTGTAAATTCGCGTTTTTAAGCAGAAATTGACGATTTTTGCTTTTTCGCCTTCGCTGGTTTAATGAGAAATCGGATTTTTTGAAAAAGTTCAATATCTCCAGTAGTTTTTAAGTTGGCGAGCCAAAAACGTACAAATGCTTGTAAATTCGCGTTTTTAAGCAGAAATTGACGATTTCTTGCTTTTTCGCTTCGCTGGTTTAATGAGAAATCGGATTTTTTGAAAAAGTTCAATATCTCCAGTAGTTTTTAAGTTGGCGAGCCAAAAACGTACAAATGCTTGTAAATTCGCGTTTTTAAGCAGAAATTGACGATTTTTTGCTTTTTCGCTTCGCTGGTTTAATGAGAAATCGGATTTTTTTTGAAAAAGTTCAATATCTCCAGTAGTTTTTAAGTTGGCGAGCCAAAAACGTACAAATGCTTGTAAATTCGCGTTTTTAAGCAGAAATTGACGATTTTTTGCTTTTTCGCTTCGCTGGTTTAATGAGAAATCGGATTTTTTGAAAAAGTTCAATATCTCCAGTAGTTTTTAAGTTGGCGAGCCAAAAACGTACAAATGCTTGTAAATTCGCGTTTTTAAGCAGAAATTGACGATTTTTTGCTTTTTCGCTTCGCTGGTTTAATGAGAAATCGGATTTTTTGAAAAAGTTCAATATCTCCAGTAGTTTTTAAGTTGGCGAGCCAAAAACGTACAAATGCTTGTAAATTCGCGTTTTTAAGCAGAAATTGACGATTTTTTGCTTTTTCGCTTCGCTGGTTTAATGAGAAATCGGATTTTTTGAAAAAGTTCAATATCTCCAGTAGTTTTTAAGTTGGCGAGCCAAAAACGTACAAATGCATGTAAATTCGCGTTTTTAAGCAGAAATTGACGATTTTTTGCTTTTTCGCTTCGCTGGTTTAATGAGAAATCGGATTTTTTGAAAAAGTTCAATATCTCCAGTAGTTTTTAAGTTGGCGAGCCAAAAACGTACAAATGCTTGTAAATTCGCGTTTTTAAGCAGAAATTGACGATTTTTTGCTTTTTCGCTTCGCTGGTTTAATGAGAAATCGGATTTTTTGAAAAAGTTCAATATCTCCAGTAGTTTTTAAGTTGGCGAGCCAAAAACGTACAAATGCTTGTAAATTCGCGTTTTTAAGCAGAAATTGACGATTTTTTGCTTTTTCGCTTCGCTGGTTTAATGAGAAATCGGATTTTTTGAAAAAGTTCAATATCTCCAGTAGTTTTTAAGTTTTCGAGCCAAAAACGTACAAATGCTTGTAAATTCGCGTTTTTAAGCAGAAATTGACGATTTTTTGCTTTTTCGCTTCGCTGGTTTAATGAGAAATCGGATTTTTTGAAAAAGTTCAATATCTCCAGTAGTTTTTAAGTTTTCGAGCCAAAAACGTACAAATGCTTGTAAATTCGCGTTTTTAAGCAGAAATTGACGATTTTTTGCTTTTTCGCTTCGCTGGTTTAATGAGAAATCGGATTTTTTGAAAAAGTTCAATATCTCCAGTAGTTTTTAAGTTGGCGAGCCAAAAACGTACAAATGCTTGTAAATTCGCGTTTTTAAGCAGAAATTGACGATTTTTTGCTTTTTCGCTTCGCTGGTTTAATGAGAAATCGGATTTTTTGAAAAAGTTCAATATCTCCAGTAGTTTTTAAGTTTTCGAGCCAAAAACGTACAAATGCTTGTAAATTCGCGTTTTTAAGCAGAAATTGACGATTTTTTGCTTTTTCGCTTCGCTGGTTTAATAAGAAATCGGATTTTTGAAAAAGTTCAATATCTCCAGTAGTTTTTAAGTTGGCGAGCCAAAAACGTACAAATGCTTGTAAATTCGCGTTTTTAAGCAGAAATTGACGATTTTTTGCTTTTTCGCTTCGCTGGTTTAATGAGAAATCGGATTTTTTGAAAAAGTTCAATATCTCCAGTAGTTTTTAAGTTTTCGAGCCAAAAACGTACAAATGCTTGTAAATTCGCGTTTTTAAGCAGAAATTGACGATTTTTTGCTTTTTCGCTTCGCTGGTTTAATGGGAAATCGGATTTTTGAAAAAGTTCAATATCTCCAGTAGTTTTTAAGTTTTCGAGCCAAAAACGTACAAATGCTTGTAAATTCGCGTTTTTAAGCAGAAATTGACGATTTTTGCTTTTTCGCTTCGCTGGTTTAATGAGAAATCGGATTTTTTGAAAAAGTTCAATATCTCCAGTAGTTTTTAAGTTTTCGAGCCAAAAACGTACAAATGCTTGTAAATTCGCGTTTTTAAGCAGAAATTGACGATTTTTTGCTTTTTCGCTTCGCTGGTTTAATGAGAAATCGGATTTTTTGAAAAAGTTCAATATCTCTAGTAGTTTTTAAGTTGGCGAGCCAAAAACGTACAAATGCTTGAAAATTCGCGTTTTTAAGCAGAAATTGACGATTTTTTGCTTTTTCGCTTCGCTGGTTTAATGAGAAATCGGATTTTTTGAAAAAGTTCAATATCTCCAGTAGTTTTTAAGTTTTCGAGCCAAAAACGTACAAATGCTTGTAAATTCGCGTTTTTAAGCAGAAATTGACGATTTTTTGCTTTTTCGCTTCGCTGGTTTAATGAGAAATCGGATTTTTTGAAAAAGTTCAATATCTCCAGTAGTTTTTAAGTTTTCGAGCCAAAAACGTACAAATGCTTGTAAATTCGCGTTTTTAAGCAGAAATTGACGATTTTTTGCTTTTTCGCTTCGCTGGTTTAATGAGAAATCGGATTTTTTGAAAAAGTTCAATATCTCCAGTAGTTTTTAAGTTGGCGAGCCAAAAACGTACAAATGCTTGTAAATTCGCGTTTTTAAGCAGAAATTGACGATTTTTTGCTTTTTCGCTTCGCTGGTTTAATGAGAAATCGGATTTTTTGAAAAAGTTCAATATCTCCAGTAGTTTTTAAGTTGGCGAGCCAAAAACGTACAAATGCTTGTAAATTCGCGTTTTTAAGCAGAAATTGACGATTTTTTGCTTTTTCGCTTCGCTGGTTTAATGAGAAATCGGATTTTTTGAAAAAGTTCAATATCTCCAGTAGTTTTTAAGTTGGCGAGCCAAAAACGTACAAATGCTTGTAAATTCGCGTTTTTAAGCAGAAATTGACGATTTTTTGCTTTTTCGCTTCGCTGGTTTAATGAGAAATCGGATTTTTTGAAAAAGTTCAATATCTCCAGTAGTTTTTAAGTTTTCGAGCCAAAAACGTACAAATGCTTGTAAATTCGCGTTTTCAAGCAGAAATTGACGATTTTTTGCTTTTTCGCTTCGCTGGTTTAATGAGAAATCGGATTTTTTGAAAAAGTTCAATATCTCCAGTAGTTTTTAAGTTGGCGAGCCAAAAACGTACAAATGCTTGTAAATTCGCGTTTTTAAGCAGAAATTGACGATTTTTTGCTTTTTCGCTTCGCTGGTTTAATGAGAAATCGGATTTTTTGAAAAAGTTCAATATCTCCAGTAGTTTTTAAGTTTTCGAGCCAAAAACGTACAAATGCTTGTAAATTCGCGTTTTTAAGCAGAAATTGACGATTTTTTGCTTTTTCGCTTCGCTGGTTTAATGAGAAATCGGATTTTTTGAAAAAGTTCAATATCTCCAGTAGTTTTTAAGTTGGCGAGCCAAAAACGTACAAATGCTTGTAAATTCGCGTTTTTAAGCAGAAATTGACGATTTTTTGCTTTTTCGCTTCGCTGGTTTAATGAGAAATCGGATTTTTTGAAAAAGTTCAATATCTCCAGTAGTTTTTAAGTTTTCGAGCCAAAAACGTACAAATGCTTGTAAATTCGCGTTTTTAAGCAGAAATTGACGATTTTTTGCTTTTTCGCTTCGCTGGTTTAATGAGAAATCGGATTTTTTGAAAAAGTTCAATATCTCCAGTAGTTTTTAAGTTTTCGAGCCAAAAACGTACAAATGCTTGTAAATTCGCGTTTTTAAGCAGAAATTGACGATTTTTTGCTTTTTCGCTTCGCTGGTTTAATGAGAAATCGGATTTTTTGAAAAAGTTCAATATCTCCAGTAGTTTTTAAGTTTTCGAGCCAAAAACGTACAAATGCTTGTAAATTCGCGTTTTTAAGCAGAAATTGACGATTTTTTGCTTTTTCGCTTCGCTGGTTTAATGAGAAATCGGATTTTTTGAAAAAGTTCAATATCTCCAGTAGTTTTTAAGTTGGCGAGCCAAAAACGTACAAATGCTTGTAAATTCGCGTTTTTAAGCAGAAATTGACGATTTTTTGCTTTTTCGCTTCGCTGGTTTAATGAGAAATCGGATTTTTTGAAAAAGTTCAATATCTCCAGTAGTTTTTAAGTTGGCGAGCCAAAAACGTACAAATGCTTGTAAATTCGCGTTTTTAAGCAGAAATTGACGATTTTTTGCTTTTTCGCTTCGCTGGTTTAATGAGAAATCGGATTTTTTGAAAAAGTTCAATATCTCCAGTAGTTTTTAAGTTGGCGAGCCAAAAACGTACAAATGCTTGTAAATTCGCGTTTTTAAGCAGAAATTGACGATTTTTTGCTTTTTCGCTTCGCTGGTTTAATGAGAAATCGGATTTTTTGAAAAAGTTCAATATCTCCAGTAGTTTTTAAGTTGGCGAGCCAAAAACGTACAAATGCTTGTAAATTCGCGTTTTTAAGCAGAAATTGACGATTTTTTGCTTTTTCGCTTCGCTGGTTTAATGAGAAATCGGATTTTTTGAAAAAGTTCAATATCTCCAGTAGTTTTTAAGTTTTCGAGCCAAAAACGTACAAATGCTTGTAAATTCGCGTTTTTAAGCAGAAATTGACGATTTTTTGCTTTTTCGCTTCGCTGGTTTAATGAGAAATCGGATTTTTTGAAAAAGTTCAATATCTCCAGTAGTTTTTAAGTTGGCGAGCCAAAAACGTACAAATGCTTGTAAATTCGCGTTTTTAAGCAGAAATTGACGATTTTTTGCTTTTTCGCTTCGCTGGTTTAATGAGAAATCGGATTTTTTGAAAAAGTTCAATATCTCCAGTAGTTTTTAAGTTGGCGAGCCAAAAACGTACAAATGCTTGTAAATTCGCGTTTTTAAGCAGAAATTGACGATTTTTTGCTTTTTCGCTTCGCTGGTTTAATGAGAAATCGGATTTTTTGAAAAAGTTCAATATCTCCAGTAGTTTTTAAGTTGGCGAGCCAAAAACGTACAAATGCTTGTAAATTCGCGTTTTTAAGCAGAAATTGACGATTTTTTGCTTTTTCGCTTCGCTGGTTTAATGAGAAATCGGATTTTTTGAAAAAGTTCAATATCTCCAGTAGTTTTTAAGTTGGCGAGCCAAAAACGTACAAATGCTTGTAAATTCGCGTTTTTAAGCAGAAATTGACGATTTTTTGCTTTTTCGCTTCGCTGGTTTAATGAGAAATCGGATTTTTTGAAAAAGTTCAATATCTCCAGTAGTTTTTAAGTTGGCGAGCCAAAAACGTACAAATGCTTGTAAATTCGCGTTTTTAAGCAGAAATTGACGATTTTTTGCTTTTTCGCTTCGCTGGTTTAATGAGAAATCGGATTTTTTGAAAAAGTTCAATATCTCCAGTAGTTTTTAAGTTGGCGAGCCAAAAACGTACAAATGCTTGTAAATTCGCGTTTTTAAGCAGAAATTGACGATTTTTTGCTTTTTCGCTTCGCTGGTTTAATGAGAAATCGGATTTTTTGAAAAAGTTCAATATCTCCAGTAGTTTTTAAGTTGGCGAGCCAAAAACGTACAAATGCTTGTAAATTCGCGTTTTTAAGCAGAAATTGACGATTTTTTGCTTTTTCGCTTCGCTGGTTTAATGAGAAATCGGATTTTTTGAAAAAGTTCAATATCTCCAGTAGTTTTTAAGTTGGCGAGCCAAAAACGTACAAATGCTTGTAAATTCGCGTTTTTAAGCAGAAATTGACGATTTTTTGCTTTTTCGCTTCGCTGGTTTAATGAGAAATCGGATTTTTTGAAAAAGTTCAATATCTCCAGTAGTTTTTAAGTTGGCGAGCCAAAAACGTACAAATGCTTGTAAATTCGCGTTTTTAAGCAGAAATTGACGATTTTTTGCTTTTTCGCTTCGCTGGTTTAATGAGAAATCGGATTTTTTGAAAAAGTTCAATATCTCCAGTAGTTTTTAAGTTGGCGAGCCAAAAACGTACAAATGCTTGTAAATTCGCGTTTTTAAGCAGAAATTGACGATTTTTTGCTTTTTCGCTTCGCTGGTTTAATGAGAAATCGGATTTTTTGAAAAAGTTCAATATCTCCAGTAGTTTTTAAGTTGGCGAGCCAAAAACGTACAAATGCTTGTAAATTCGCGTTTTTAAGCAGAAATTGACGATTTTTTGCTTTTTCGCTTCGCTGGTTTAATGAGAAATCGGATTTTTTGAAAAAGTTCAATATCTCCAGTAGTTTTTAAGTTGGCGAGCCAAAAACGTACAAATGCTTGTAAATTCGCGTTTTTAAGCAGAAATTGACGATTTTTTGCTTTTTCGCTTCGCTGGTTTAATGAGAAATCGGATTTTTTGAAAAAGTTCAATATCTCCAGTAGTTTTTAAGTTGGCGAGCCAAAAACGTACAAATGCTTGTAAATTCGCGTTTTTAAGCAGAAATTGACGATTTTTTGCTTTTTCGCTTCGCTGGTTTAATGAGAAATCGGATTTTTTGAAAAAGTTCAATATCTCCAGTAGTTTTTAAGTTGGCGAGCCAAAAACGTACAAATGCTTGTAAATTCGCGTTTTTAAGCAGAAATTGACGATTTTTTGCTTTTTCGCTTCGCTGGTTTAATGAGAAATCGGATTTTTTGAAAAAGTTCAATATCTCCAGTAGTTTTTAAGTTGGCGAGCCAAAAACGTACAAATGCTTGTAAATTCGCGTTTTTAAGCAGAAATTGACGATTTTTTGCTTTTTCGCTTCGCTGGTTTAATGAGAAATCGGATTTTTTGAAAAAGTTCAATATCTCCAGTAGTTTTTAAGTTGGCGAGCCAAAAACGTACAAATGCTTGTAAATTCGCGTTTTTAAGCAGAAATTGACGATTTTTTGCTTTTTCGCTTCGCTGGTTTAATGAGAAATCGGATTTTTTGAAAAAGTTCAATATCTCCAGTAGTTTTTAAGTTGGCGAGCCAAAAACGTACAAATGCTTGTAAATTCGCGTTTTTAAGCAGAAATTGACGATTTTTTGCTTTTTCGCTTCGCTGGTTTAATGAGAAATCGGATTTTTTGAAAAAGTTCAATATCTCCAGTAGTTTTTAAGTTGGCGAGCCAAAAACGTACAAATGCTTGTAAATTCGCGTTTTTAAGCAGAAATTGACGATTTTTTGCTTTTTCGCTTCGCTGGTTTAATGAGAAATCGGATTTTTTGAAAAAGTTCAATATCTCCAGTAGTTTTTAAGTTTTCGAGCCAAAAACGTACAAATGCTTGTAAATTCGCGTTTTTAAGCAGAAATTGACGATTTTTTGCTTTTTCGCTTCGCTGGTTTAATGAGAAATCGGATTTTTTGAAAAAGTTCAATATCTCCAGTAGTTTTTAAGTTGGCGAGCCAAAAACGTACAAATGCTTGTAAATTCGCGTTTTTAAGCAGAAATTGACGATTTTTTGCTTTTTCGCTTCGCTGGTTTAATGAGAAATCGGATTTTTTGAAAAAGTTCAATATCTCCAGTAGTTTTTAAGTTGGCGAGCCAAAAACGTACAAATGCTTGTAAATTCGCGTTTTTAAGCAGAAATTGACGATTTTTTGCTTTTTCGCTTCGCTGGTTTAATGAGAAATCGGATTTTTTGAAAAAGTTCAATATCTCCAGTAGTTTTTAAGTTGGCGAGCCAAAAACGTACAAATGCTTGTAAATTCGCGTTTTTAAGCAGAAATTGACGATTTTTTGCTTTTTCGCTTCGCTGGTTTAATGAGAAATCGGATTTTTTGAAAAAGTTCAATATCTCCAGTAGTTTTTAAGTTGGCGAGCCAAAAACGTACAAATGCTTGTAAATTCGCGTTTTTAAGCAGAAATTGACGATTTTTTGCTTTTTCGCTTCGCTGGTTTAATGAGAAATCGGATTTTTTGAAAAAGTTCAATATCTCCAGTAGTTTTTAAGTTGGCGAGCCAAAAACGTACAAATGCTTGTAAATTCGCGTTTTTAAGCAGAAATTGACGATTTTTTGCTTTTTCGCTTCGCTGGTTTAATGAGAAATCGGATTTTTTGAAAAAGTTCAATATCTCCAGTAGTTTTTAAGTTTTCGAGCCAAAAACGTACAAATGCTTGTAAATTCGCGTTTTTAAGCAGAAATTGACGATTTTTTGCTTTTTCGCTTCGCTGGTTTAATGAGAAATCGGATTTTTTGAAAAAGTTCAATATCTCCAGTAGTTTTTAAGTTGGCGAGCCAAAAACGTACAAATGCTTGTAAATTCGCGTTTTTAAGCAGAAATTGACGATTTTTTGCTTTTTCGCTTCGCTGGTTTAATGAGAAATCGGATTTTTTGAAAAAGTTCAATATCTCCAGTAGTTTTTAAGTTTTCGAGCCAAAAACGTACAAATGCTTGTAAATTCGCGTTTTTAAGCAGAAATTGACGATTTTTTGCTTTTTCGCTTCGCTGGTTTAATGAGAAATCGGATTTTTTGAAAAAGTTCAATATCTCCAGTAGTTTTTAAGTTTTCGAGCCAAAAACGTACAAATGCTTGTAAATTCGCGTTTTTAAGCAGAAATTGACGATTTTTTGCTTTTTCGCTTCGCTGGTTTAATGAGAAATCGGATTTTTTGAAAAAGTTCAATATCTCCAGTAGTTTTTAAGTTTTCGAGCCAAAAACGTACAAATGCTTGTAAATTCGCGTTTTTAAGCAGAAATTGACGATTTTTTGCTTTTTCGCTTCGCTGGTTTAATGAGAAATCGGATTTTTTGAAAAAGTTCAATATCTCCAGTAGTTTTTAAGTTGGCGAGCCAAAAACGTACAAATGCTTGTAAATTCGCGTTTTTAAGCAGAAATTGACGATTTTTTGCTTTTTCGCTTCGCTGGTTTAATGAGAAATCGGATTTTTTGAAAAAGTTCAATATCTCCAGTAGTTTTTAAGTTTTCGAGCCAAAAACGTACAAATGCTTGTAAATTCGCGTTTTTAAGCAGAAATTGACGATTTTTTGCTTTTTCGCTTCGCTGGTTTAATGAGAAATCGGATTTTTTGAAAAAGTTCAATATCTCCAGTAGTTTTTAAGTTGGCGAGCCAAAAACGTACAAATGCTTGTAAATTCGCGTTTTTAAGCAGAAATTGACGATTTTTTGCTTTTTCGCTTCGCTGGTTTAATGAGAAATCGGATTTTTTGAAAAAGTTCAATATCTCCAGTAGTTTTTAAGTTGGCGAGCCAAAAACGTACAAATGCTTGTAAATTCGCGTTTTTAAGCAGAAATTGACGATTTTTTGCTTTTTCGCTTCGCTGGTTTAATGAGAAATCGGATTTTTTGAAAAAGTTCAATATCTCCAGTAGTTTTTAAGTTGGCGAGCCAAAAACGTACAAATGCTTGTAAATTCGCGTTTTTAAGCAGAAATTGACGATTTTTTGCTTTTTCGCTTCGCTGGTTTAATGAGAAATCGGATTTTTTGAAAAAGTTCAATATCTCCAGTAGTTTTTAAGTTGGCGAGCCAAAAACGTACAAATGCTTGTAAATTCGCGTTTTTAAGCAGAAATTGACGATTTTTTGCTTTTTCGCTTCGCTGGTTTAATGAGAAATCGGATTTTTTGAAAAAGTTCAATATCTCCAGTAGTTTTTAAGTTTTCGAGCCAAAAACGTACAAATGCTTGTAAATTCGCGTTTTTAAGCAGAAATTGACGATTTTTTGCTTTTTCGCTTCGCTGGTTTAATGAGAAATCGGATTTTTTGAAAAAGTTCAATATCTCCAGTAGTTTTTAAGTTGGCGAGCCAAAAACGTACAAATGCTTGTAAATTCGCGTTTTTAAGCAGAAATTGACGATTTTTTGCTTTTTCGCTTCGCTGGTTTAATGAGAAATCGGATTTTTTGAAAAAGTTCAATATCTCCAGTAGTTTTTAAGTTGGCGAGCCAAAAACGTACAAATGCTTGTAAATTCGCGTTTTTAAGCAGAAATTGACGATTTTTTGCTTTTTCGCTTCGCTGGTTTAATGAGAAATCGGATTTTTTGAAAAAGTTCAATATCTCCAGTAGTTTTTAAGTTTTCGAGCCAAAAACGTACAAATGCTTGTAAATTCGCGTTTTTAAGCAGAAATTGACGATTTTTTGCTTTTTCGCTTCGCTGGTTTAATGAGAAATCGGATTTTTTGAAAAAGTTCAATATCTCCAGTAGTTTTTAAGTTGTCGAGCCAAAAACGTACAAATGCTTGTAAATTCGCGTTTTTAAGCAGAAATTGACGATTTTTTGCTTTTTCGCTTCGCTGGTTTAATGAGAAATCGGATTTTTTGAAAAAGTTCAATATCTCCAGTAGTTTTTAAGTTTTCGAGCCAAAAACGTACAAATGCTTGTAAATTCGCGTTTTTAAGCAGAAATTGACGATTTTTTGCTTTTTCGCTTCGCTGGTTTAATGAGAAATCGGATTTTTTGAAAAAGTTCAATATCTCCAGTAGTTTTTAAGTTGGCGAGCCAAAAACGTACAAATGCTTGTAAATTCGCGTTTTTAAGCAGAAATTGACGATTTTTTGCTTTTTCGCTTCGCTGGTTTAATGAGAAATCGGATTTTTTGAAAAAGTTCAATATCTCCAGTAGTTTTTAAGTTTGCGAGCCAAAAACGTACAAATGCTTGTAAATTCGCGTTTTTAAGCAGAAATTGACGATTTTTTGCTTTTTCGCTTCGCTGGTTTAATGAGAAATCGGATTTTTTGAAAAAGTTCAATATCTCCAGTAGTTTTTAAGTTGGCGAGCCAAAAACGTACAAATGCTTGTAAATTCGCGTTTTTAAGCAGAAATTGACGATTTTTTGCTTTTTCGCTTCGCTGGTTTAATGAGAAATCGGATTTTTTGAAAAAGTTCAATATCTCCAGTAGTTTTTAAGTTGGCGAGCCAAAAACGTACAAATGCTTGTAAATTCGCGTTTTTAAGCAGAAATTGACGATTTTTTGCTTTTTCGCTTCGCTGGTTTAATGAGAAATCGGATTTTTTGAAAAAGTTCAATATCTCCAGTAGTTTTTAAGTTGGCGAGCCAAAAACGTACAAATGCTTGTAAATTCGCGTTTTTAAGCAGAAATTGACGATTTTTTGCTTTTTCGCTTCGCTGGTTTAATGAGAAATCGGATTTTTTGAAAAAGTTCAATATCTCCAGTAGTTTTTAAGTTGGCGAGCCAAAAACGTACAAATGCTTGTAAATTCGCGTTTTTAAGCAGAAATTGACGATTTTTTGCTTTTTCGCTTCGCTGGTTTAATGAGAAATCGGATTTTTTGAAAAAGTTCAATATCTCCAGTAGTTTTTAAGTTGGCGAGCCAAAAACGTACAAATGCTTGTAAATTCGCGTTTTTAAGCAGAAATTGACGATTTTTTGCTTTTTCGCTTCGCTGGTTTAATGAGAAATCGGATTTTTTGAAAAAGTTCAATATCTCCAGTAGTTTTTAAGTTGGCGAGCCAAAAACGTACAAATGCTTGTAAATTCGCGTTTTTAAGCAGAAATTGACGATTTTTTGCTTTTTCGCTTCGCTGGTTTAATGAGAAATCGGATTTTTTGAAAAAGTTCAATATCTCCAGTAGTTTTTAAGTTGGCGAGCCAAAAACGTACAAATGCTTGTAAATTCGCGTTTTTAAGCAGAAATTGACGATTTTTTGCTTTTTCGCTTCGCTGGTTTAATGAGAAATCGGATTTTTTGAAAAAGTTCAATATCTCCAGTAGTTTTTAAGTTGGCGAGCCAAAAACGTACAAATGCTTGTAAATTCGCGTTTTTAAGCAGAAATTGACGATTTTTTGCTTTTTCGCTTCGCTGGTTTAATGAGAAATCGGATTTTTTGAAAAAGTTCAATATCTCCAGTAGTTTTTAAGTTGGCGAGCCAAAAACGTACAAATGCTTGTAAATTCGCGTTTTTAAGCAGAAATTGACGATTTTTTGCTTTTTCGCTTCGCTGGTTTAATGAGAAATCGGATTTTTTGAAAAAGTTCAATATCTCCAGTAGTTTTTAAGTTGGCGAGCCAAAAACGTACAAATGCTTGTAAATTCGCGTTTTTAAGCAGAAATTGACGATTTTTTGCTTTTTCGCTTCGCTGGTTTAATGAGAAATCGGATTTTTTGAAAAAGTTCAATATCTCCAGTAGTTTTTAAGTTGGCGAGCCAAAAACGTACAAATGCTTGTAAATTCGCGTTTTTAAGCAGAAATTGACGATTTTTTGCTTTTTCGCTTCGCTGGTTTAATGAGAAATCGGATTTTTTGAAAAAGTTCAATATCTCCAGTAGTTTTTAAGTTGGCGAGCCAAAAACGTACAAATGCTTGTAAATTCGCGTTTTTAAGCAGAAATTGACGATTTTTTGCTTTTTCGCTTCGCTGGTTTAATGAGAAATCGGATTTTTTGAAAAAGTTCAATATCTCCAGTAGTTTTTAAGTTGGCGAGCCAAAAACGTACAAATGCTTGTAAATTCGCGTTTTTAAGCAGAAATTGACGATTTTTTGCTTTTTCGCTTCGCTGGTTTAATGAGAAATCGGATTTTTTGAAAAAGTTCAATATCTCCAGTAGTTTTTAAGTTTTCGAGCCAAAAACGTACAAATGCTTGTAAATTCGCGTTTTTAAGCAGAAATTGACGATTTTTTGCTTTTTCGCTTCGCTGGTTTAATGAGAAATCGGATTTTTTGAAAAAGTTCAATATCTCCAGTAGTTTTTAAGTTGGCGAGCCAAAAACGTACAAATGCTTGTAAATTCGCGTTTTTAAGCAGAAATTGACGTTTTTTTGCTTTTTCGCTTCGCTGGTTTAATGAGAAATCGGATTTTTTGAAAAAGTTCAATATCTCCAGTAGTTTTTAAGTTTTCGAGCCAAAAACGTACAAATGCTTGTAAATTCGCGTTTTTAAGCAGAAATTGACGATTTTTTGCTTTTTCGCTTCGCTGGTTTAATGAGAAATCGGATTTTTTGAAAAAGTTCAATATCTCCAGTAGTTTTTAAGTTGGCGAGCCAAAAACGTACAAATGCTTGTAAATTCGCGTTTTTAAGCAGAAATTGACGATTTTTTGCTTTTTCGCTTCGCTGGTTTAATGAGAAATCGGATTTTTTGAAAAAGTTCAATATCTCCAGTAGTTTTTAAGTTTTCGAGCCAAAAACGTACAAATGCTTGTAAATTCGCGTTTTTAAGCAGAAATTGACGATTTTTTGCTTTTTCGCTTCGCTGGTTTAATGAGAAATCGGATTTTTTGAAAAAGTTCAATATCTCCAGTAGTTTTTAAGTTGGCGAGCCAAAAACGTACAAATGCTTGTAAATTCGCGTTTTTAAGCAGAAATTGACGATTTTTTGCTTTTTCGCTTCGCTGGTTTAATGAGAAATCGGATTTTTTGAAAAAGTTCAATATCTCCAGTAGTTTTTAAGTTGGCGAGCCAAAAACGTACAAATGCTTGTAAATTCGCGTTTTTAAGCAGAAATTGACGATTTTTTGCTTTTTCGCTTCGCTGGTTTAATGAGAAATCGGATTTTTTGAAAAAGTTCAATATCTCCAGTAGTTTTTAAGTTGGCGAGCCAAAAACGTACAAATGCTTGTAAATTCGCGTTTTTAAGCAGAAATTGACGATTTTTTGCTTTTTCGCTTCGCTGGTTTAATGAGAAATCGGATTTTTTGAAAAAGTTCAATATCTCCAGTAGTTTTTAAGTTGGCGAGCCAAAAACGTACAAATGCTTGTAAATTCGCGTTTTTAAGCAGAAATTGACGATTTTTTGCTTTTTCGCTTCGCTGGTTTAATGAGAAATCGGATTTTTTGAAAAAGTTCAATATCTCCAGTAGTTTTTAAGTTGGCGAGCCAAAAACGTACAAATGCTTGTAAATTCGCGTTTTTAAGCAGAAATTGACGATTTTTTGCTTTTTCGCTTCGCTGGTTTAATGAGAAATCGGATTTTTTGAAAAAGTTCAATATCTCCAGTAGTTTTTAAGTTGGCGAGCCAAAAACGTACAAATGCTTGTAAATTCGCGTTTTTAAGCAGAAATTGACGATTTTTTGCTTTTTCGCTTCGCTGGTTTAATGAGAAATCGGATTTTTTGAAAAAGTTCAATATCTCCAGTAGTTTTTAAGTTGGCGAGCCAAAAACGTACAAATGCTTGTAAATTCGCGTTTTTAAGCAGAAATTGACGATTTTTTGCTTTTTCGCTTCGCTGGTTTAATGAGAAATCGGATTTTTTGAAAAAGTTCAATATCTCCAGTAGTTTTTAAGTTGGCGAGCCAAAAACGTACAAATGCTTGTAAATTCGCGTTTTTAAGCAGAAATTGACGATTTTTTGCTTTTTCGCTTCGCTGGTTTAATGAGAAATCGGATTTTTTGAAAAAGTTCAATATCTCCAGTAGTTTTTAAGTTGGCGAGCCAAAAACGTACAAATGCTTGTAAATTCGCGTTTTTAAGCAGAAATTGACGATTTTTTGCTTTTTCGCTTCGCTGGTTTAATGAGAAATCGGATTTTTTGAAAAAGTTCAATATCTCCAGTAGTTTTTAAGTTGGCGAGCCAAAAACGTACAAATGCTTGTAAATTCGCGTTTTTAAGCAGAAATTGACGATTTTTTGCTTTTTCGCTTCGCTGGTTTAATGAGAAATCGGATTTTTTGAAAAAGTTCAATATCTCCAGTAGTTTTTAAGTTGGCGAGCCAAAAACGTACAAATGCTTGTAAATTCGCGTTTTTAAGCAGAAATTGACGATTTTTTGCTTTTTCGCTTCGCTGGTTTAATGAGAAATCGGATTTTTTGAAAAAGTTCAATATCTCCAGTAGTTTTTAAGTTGGCGAGCCAAAAACGTACAAATGCTTGTAAATTCGCGTTTTTAAGCAGAAATTGACGATTTTTTGCTTTTTCGCTTCGCTGGTTTAATGAGAAATCGGATTTTTTGAAAAAGTTCAATATCTCCAGTAGTTTTTAAGTTGGCGAGCCAAAAACGTACAAATGCTTGTAAATTCGCGTTTTTAAGCAGAAATTGACGATTTTTTGCTTTTTCGCTTCGCTGGTTTAATGAGAAATCGGATTTTTTGAAAAAGTTCAATATCTCCAGTAGTTTTTAAGTTGGCGAGCCAAAAACGTACAAATGCTTGTAAATTCGCGTTTTTAAGCAGAAATTGACGATTTTTTGCTTTTTCGCTTCGCTGGTTTAATGAGAAATCGGATTTTTTGAAAAAGTTCAATATCTCCAGTAGTTTTTAAGTTGGCGAGCCAAAAACGTACAAATGCTTGTAAATTCGCGTTTTTAAGCAGAAATTGACGATTTTTTGCTTTTTCGCTTCGCTGGTTTAATGAGAAATCGGATTTTTTGAAAAAGTTCAATATCTCCAGTAGTTTTTAAGTTGGCGAGCCAAAAACGTACAAATGCTTGTAAATTCGCGTTTTTAAGCAGAAATTGACGATTTTTTGCTTTTTCGCTTCGCTGGTTTAATGAGAAATCGGATTTTTTGAAAAAGTTCAATATCTCCAGTAGTTTTTAAGTTGGCGAGCCAAAAACGTACAAATGCTTGTAAATTCGCGTTTTTAAGCAGAAATTGACGATTTTTTGCTTTTTCGCTTCGCTGGTTTAATGAGAAATCGGATTTTTTGAAAAAGTTCAATATCTCCAGTAGTTTTTAAGTTGGCGAGCCAAAAACGTACAAATGCTTGTAAATTCGCGTTTTTAAGCAGAAATTGACGATTTTTTGCTTTTTCGCTTCGCTGGTTTAATGAGAAATCGGATTTTTTGAAAAAGTTCAATATCTCCAGTAGTTTTTAAGTTGGCGAGCCAAAAACGTACAAATGCTTGTAAATTCGCGTTTTTAAGCAGAAATTGACGATTTTTTGCTTTTTCGCTTCGCTGGTTTAATGAGAAATCGGATTTTTTGAAAAAGTTCAATATCTCCAGTAGTTTTTAAGTTGGCGAGCCAAAAACGTACAAATGCTTGTAAATTCGCGTTTTTAAGCAGAAATTGACGATTTTTTGCTTTTTCGCTTCACTGGTTTAATGAGAAATCGGATTTTTTGAAAAAGTTCAATATCTCCAGTAGTTTTTAAGTTTTCGAGCCAAAAACGTACAAATGCTTGTAAATTCGCGTTTTTAAGCAGAAATTGACGATTTTTTGCTTTTTCGCTTCGCTGGTTTAATGAGAAATCGGATTTTTTGAAAAAGTTCAATATCTCCAGTAGTTTTTAAGTTGGCGAGCCAAAAACGTACAAATGCTTGTAAATTCGCGTTTTTAAGCAGAAATTGACGATTTTTTGCTTTTTCGCTTCGCTGGTTTAATGAGAAATCGGATTTTTTGAAAAAGTTCAATATCTCCAGTAGTTTTTAAGTTGGCGAGCCAAAAACGTACAAATGCTTGTAAATTCGCGTTTTTAAGCAGAAATTGACGATTTTTTGCTTTTTCGCTTCGCTGGTTTAATGAGAAATCGGATTTTTTGAAAAAGTTCAATATCTCCAGTAGTTTTTAAGTTGGCGAGCCAAAAACGTACAAATGCTTGTAAATTCGCGTTTTTAAGCAGAAATTGACGATTTTTTGCTTTTTCGCTTCGCTGGTTTAATGAGAAATCGGATTTTTTGAAAAAGTTCAATATCTCCAGTAGTTTTTAAGTTGTCGAGCCAAAAACGTACAAATGCTTGTAAATTCGCGTTTTTAAGCAGAAATTGACGATTTTTTGCTTTTTCGCTTCGCTGGTTTAATGAGAAATCGGATTTTTTGAAAAAGTTCAATATCTCCAGTAGTTTTTAAGTTGGCGAGCCAAAAACGTACAAATGCTTGTAAATTCGCGTTTTTAAGCAGAAATTGACGATTTTTTGCTTTTTCGCTTCGCTGGTTTAATGAGAAATCGGATTTTTTGAAAAAGTTCAATATCTCCAGTAGTTTTTAAGTTGGCGAGCCAAAAACGTACAAATGCTTGTAAATTCGCGTTTTTAAGCAGAAATTGACGATTTTTTGCTTTTTCGCTTCGCTGGTTTAATGAGAAATCGGATTTTTTGAAAAAGTTCAATATCTCCAGTAGTTTTTAAGTTGGCGAGCCAAAAACGTACAAATGCTTGTAAATTCGCGTTTTTAAGCAGAAATTGACGATTTTTTGCTTTTTCGCTTCGCTGGTTTAATGAGAAATCGGATTTTTTGAAAAAGTTCAATATCTCCAGTAGTTTTTAAGTTGGCGAGCCAAAAACGTACAAATGCTTGTAAATTCGCGTTTTTAAGCAGAAATTGACGATTTTTTGCTTTTTCGCTTCGCTGGTTTAATGAGAAATCGGATTTTTTGAAAAAGTTCAATATCTCCAGTAGTTTTTAAGTTGTCGAGCCAAAAACGTACAAATGCTTGTAAATTCGCGTTTTTAAGCAGAAATTGACGATTTTTTGCTTTTTCGCTTCGCTGGTTTAATGAGAAATCGGATTTTTTGAAAAAGTTCAATATCTCCAGTAGTTTTTAAGTTTGCGAGCCAAAAACGTACAAATGCTTGTAAATTCGCGTTTTTAAGCAGAAATTGACGATTTTTTGCTTTTTCGCTTCGCTGGTTTAATGAGAAATCGGATTTTTTGAAAAAGTTCAATATCTCCAGTAGTTTTTAAGTTTTCGAGCCAAAAACGTACAAATGCTTGTAAATTCGCGTTTTTAAGCAGAAATTGACGATTTTTTGCTTTTTCGCTTCGCTGGTTTAATGAGAAATCGGATTTTTTGAAAAAGTTCAATATCTCCAGTAGTTTTTAAGTTGGCGAGCCAAAAACGTACAAATGCTTGTAAATTCGCGTTTTTAAGCAGAAATTGACGATTTTTTGCTTTTTCGCTTCGCTGGTTTAATGAGAAATCGGATTTTTTGAAAAAGTTCAATATCTCCAGTAGTTTTTAAGTTTTCGAGCCAAAAACGTACAAATGCTTGTAAATTCGCGTTTTTAAGCAGAAATTGACGATTTTTTGCTTTTTCGCTTCGCTGGTTTAATGAGAAATCGGATTTTTTGAAAAAGTTCAATATCTCCAGTAGTTTTTAAGTTGGCGAGCCAAAAACGTACAAATGCTTGTAAATTCGCGTTTTTAAGCAGAAATTGACGATTTTTTGCTTTTTCGCTTCGCTGGTTTAATGAGAAATCGGATTTTTTGAAAAAGTTCAATATCTCCAGTAGTTTTTAAGTTGGCGAGCCAAAAACGTACAAATGCTTGTAAATTCGCGTTTTTAAGCAGAAATTGACGATTTTTTGCTTTTTCGCTTCGCTGGTTTAATGAGAAATCGGATTTTTTGAAAAAGTTCAATATCTCCAGTAGTTTTTAAGTTGGCGAGCCAAAAACGTACAAATGCTTGTAAATTCGCGTTTTTAAGCAGAAATTGACGATTTTTTGCTTTTTCGCTTCGCTGGTTTAATGAGAAATCGGATTTTTTGAAAAAGTTCAATATCTCCAGTAGTTTTTAAGTTTGCGAGCCAAAAACGTACAAATGCTTGTAAATTCGCGTTTTTAAGCAGAAATTGACGATTTTTTGCTTTTTCGCTTCGCTGGTTTAATGAGAAATCGGATTTTTTGAAAAAGTTCAATATCTCCAGTAGTTTTTAAGTTGGCGAGCCAAAAACGTACAAATGCTTGTAAATTCGCGTTTTTAAGCAGAAATTGACGATTTTTTGCTTTTTCGCTTCGCTGGTTTAATGAGAAATCGGATTTTTTGAAAAAGTTCAATATCTCCAGTAGTTTTTAAGTTGGCGAGCCAAAAACGTACAAATGCTTGTAAATTCGCGTTTTTAAGCAGAAATTGACGATTTTTTGCTTTTTCGCTTCGCTGGTTTAATGAGAAATCGGATTTTTTGAAAAAGTTCAATATCTCCAGTAGTTTTTAAGTTTTCGAGCCAAAAACGTACAAATGCTTGTAAATTCGCGTTTTTAAGCAGAAATTGACGATTTTTTGCTTTTTCGCTTCGCTGGTTTAATGAGAAATCGGATTTTTTGAAAAAGTTCAATATCTCCAGTAGTTTTTAAGTTGGCGAGCCAAAAACGTACAAATGCTTGTAAATTCGCGTTTTTAAGCAGAAATTGACGATTTTTTGCTTTTTCGCTTCGCTGGTTTAATGAGAAATCGGATTTTTTGAAAAAGTTCAATATCTCCAGTAGTTTTTAAGTTGGCGAGCCAAAAACGTACAAATGCTTGTAAATTCGCGTTTTTAAGCAGAAATTGACGATTTTTTGCTTTTTCGCTTCGCTGGTTTAATGAGAAATCGGATTTTTTGAAAAAGTTCAATATCTCCAGTAGTTTTTAAGTTGGCGAGCCAAAAACGTACAAATGCTTGTAAATTCGCGTTTTTAAGCAGAAATTGACGATTTTTTGCTTTTTCGCTTCGCTGGTTTAATGAGAAATCGGATTTTTTGAAAAAGTTCAATATCTCCAGTAGTTTTTAAGTTGTCGAGCCAAAAACGTACAAATGCTTGTAAATTCGCGTTTTTAAGCAGAAATTGACGATTTTTTGCTTTTTCGCTTCGCTGGTTTAATGAGAAATCGGATTTTTTGAAAAAGTTCAATATCTCCAGTAGTTTTTAAGTTGGCGAGCCAAAAACGTACAAATGCTTGTAAATTCGCGTTTTTAAGCAGAAATTGACGATTTTTTGCTTTTTCGCTTCGCTGGTTTAATGAGAAATCGGATTTTTTGAAAAAGTTCAATATCTCCAGTAGTTTTTAAGTTTTCGAGCCAAAAACGTACAAATGCTTGTAAATTCGCGTTTTTAAGCAGAAATTGACGATTTTTTGCTTTTTCGCTTCGCTGGTTTAATGAGAAATCGGATTTTTTGAAAAAGTTCAATATCTCCAGTAGTTTTTAAGTTGGCGAGCCAAAAACGTACAAATGCTTGTAAATTCGCGTTTTTAAGCAGAAATTGACGATTTTTTGCTTTTTCGCTTCGCTGGTTTAATGAGAAATCGGATTTTTTGAAAAAGTTCAATATCTCCAGTAGTTTTTAAGTTGGCGAGCCAAAAACGTACAAATGCTTGTAAATTCGCGTTTTTAAGCAGAAATTGACGATTTTTTGCTTTTTCGCTTCGCTGGTTTAATGAGAAATCGGATTTTTTGAAAAAGTTCAATATCTCCAGTAGTTTTTAAGTTGGCGAGCCAAAAACGTACAAATGCTTGTAAATTCGCGTTTTTAAGCAGAAATTGACGATTTTTTGCTTTTTCGCTTCGCTGGTTTAATGAGAAATCGGATTTTTTGAAAAAGTTCAATATCTCCAGTAGTTTTTAAGTTGGCGAGCCAAAAACGTACAAATGCTTGTAAATTCGCGTTTTTAAGCAGAAATTGACGATTTTTTGCTTTTTCGCTTCGCTGGTTTAATGAGAAATCGGATTTTTTGAAAAAGTTCAATATCTCCAGTAGTTTTTAAGTTGGCGAGCCAAAAACGTACAAATGCTTGTAAATTCGCGTTTTTAAGCAGAAATTGACGATTTTTTGCTTTTTCGCTTCGCTGGTTTAATGAGAAATCGGATTTTTTGAAAAAGTTCAATATCTCCAGTAGTTTTTAAGTTTTCGAGCCAAAAACGTACAAATGCTTGTAAATTCGCGTTTTTAAGCAGAAATTGACTATTTTTTGCTTTTTCGCTTCGCTGGTTTAATGAGAAATCGGATTTTTTGAAAAAGTTCAATATCTCCAGTAGTTTTTAAGTTGGCGAGCCAAAAACGTACAAATGCTTGTAAATTCGCGTTTTTAAGCAGAAATTGACGATTTTTTGCTTTTTCGCTTCGCTGGTTTAATGAGAAATCGGATTTTTTGAAAAAGTTCAATATCTCCAGTAGTTTTTAAGTTGGCGAGCCAAAAACGTACAAATGCTTGTAAATTCGCGTTTTTAAGCAGAAATTGACGATTTTTTGCTTTTTCGCTTCGCTGGTTTAATGAGAAATCGGATTTTTTGAAAAAGTTCAATATCTCCAGTAGTTTTTAAGTTGGCGAGCCAAAAACGTACAAATGCTTGTAAATTCGCGTTTTTAAGCAGAAATTGACGATTTTTTGCTTTTTCGCTTCGCTGGTTTAATGAGAAATCGGATTTTTTGAAAAAGTTCAATATCTCCAGTAGTTTTTAAGTTGGCGAGCCAAAAACGTACAAATGCTTGTAAATTCGCGTTTTTAAGCAGAAATTGACGATTTTTTGCTTTTTCGCTTCGCTGGTTTAATGAGAAATCGGATTTTTTGAAAAAGTTCAATATCTCCAGTAGTTTTTAAGTTGGCGAGCCAAAAACGTACAAATGCTTGTAAATTCGCGTTTTTAAGCAGAAATTGACGATTTTTTGCTTTTTCGCTTCGCTGGTTTAATGAGAAATCGGATTTTTTGAAAAAGTTCAATATCTCCAGTAGTTTTTAAGTTGGCGAGCCAAAAACGTACAAATGCTTGTAAATTCGCGTTTTTAAGCAGAAATTGACGATTTTTTGCTTTCGCTGGTTTAATGAGAAATCGGATTTTTTGAAAAAGTTCAATATCTCCAGTAGTTTTTAAGTTTTCGAGCCAGAAACGTACAAATGCTTGTAAATTCGCGTTTTAAGCAGAAATTGACGATTTTTTGCTTTTTCGCTTCGCTGGTTTAATGAGAAATCGGATTTTTTGAAAAAGTTCAATATCTCCAGTAGTTTTTAAGTTTTCGAGCCAAAAACATACAAATGCTTGTAAATTCGCGTTTTTAAGCAGAAATTGACGATTTTTTGCTTTTTCGCTTCGCTGGTTTAATGAGAAATCGGATTTTTTGAAAAAGTTCAATATCTCCAGTAGTTTTTAAGTTGGCGAGCCAAAAACGTACAAATGCTTGTAAATTCGCGTTTTTAAGCAGAAATTGACGATTTTTTGCTTTTTCGCTTCGCTGGTTTAATGAGAAATCGGATTTTTTGAAAAAGTTCAATATCTCCAGTAGTTTTTAAGTGTTCGAGCCAAAAACGTACAAATGCTTGTAAATTCGCGTTTTTAAGCAGAAATTGACGATTTTTTCCTTTTTCGCTTCGCTGGTTTAATGAGAAATCGGATTTTTTGAAAAAGTTCAATATCTCCAGTAGTTTTTAAGTTGGCGAGCCAAAAACGTACAAATGCTTGTAAATTCGCGTTTTTAAGCAGAAATTGACGATTTTTTGCTTTTTCGCTTCGCTGGTTTAATGAGAAATCGGATTTTTTGAAAAAGTTCAATATCTCCAGTAGTTTTTAAGTTTTCGAGCCAAAAACGTACAAATGCTTGTAAATTCGCGTTTTTAAGCAGAAATTGACGATTTTTTGCTTTTTCGCTTCGCTGGTTTAATGAGAAATCGGATTTTTTGAAAAAGTTCAATATCTCCAGTAGTTTTTAAGTTGGCGAGCCAAAAACGTACAAATGCTTGTAAATTCGCGTTTTTAAGCAGAAATTGACGATTTTTTGCTTTTTCGCTTCGCTGGTTTAATGAGAAATCGGATTTTTTGAAAAAGTTCAATATCTCCAGTAGTTTTTAAGTTTTCGAGCCAAAAACGTACAAATGCTTGTAAATTCGCGTTTTTAAGCAGAAATTGACGATTTTTTGCTTTTTCGCTTCGCTGGGTTAATGAGAAATCGGATTTTTTGAAAAAGTTCAATATCTCCAGTAGTTTTTAAGTTTTCGAGCCAAAAACGTACAAATGCTTCTAAATTCGCGTTTTTAAGCAGAAATTGACGATTTTTGCTTTTTCGCTTCGCTGGTTTAATGAGAAATCGGATTTTTTGAAAAAGTTCAATATCTCCAGTAGTTTTTAAGTTGGCGAGCCAAAAACGTACAAATGCTTGTAAATTCGCGTTTTTAAGCAGAAATTGACGATTTTTTGCTTTTTCGCTTCGCTGGTTTAATGAGAAATCTGATTTTTTGAAAAAGTTCAATATCTCCAGTAGTTTTTAAGTTTTCGAGCCAAAAACGTACAAATGCTTGTAAATTCGCGTTTTTAAGCAGAAATTGACGATTTTTTGCTTTTTCGCTTCGCTGGTTTAATGAGAAATCGGATTTTTTGAAAAAGTACAATATCTCCAGTAGTTTTTAAGTTGGCGAGCCAAAAACGTACAAATGCTTGTAAATTCGCGTTTTTAAGCAGAAATTGACGATTTTTTGCTTTTTCGCTTCGCTGGTTTAATGAGAAATCGGATTTTTTGAAAAAGTTCAATATCTCCAGTAGTTTTTAAGTTGGCGAGCCAAAAACGTACAAATGCTTGTAAATTCGCGTTTCTAAGCAGAAATTGACGATTTTTTGCTTTTTCGCTTCGCTGGTTTAATGAGAAATCGGATTTTTTGAAAAAGTTCAATATCACCAGTAGTTTTTAAGTTTTCGAGCCAAAAACGTACAAATGCTTGTAAATTCGCGTTTTTAAGCAGAAATTGACGATTTTTTGCTTTTTCGCTTCGCTGGTTTAATGAGAAATCGGATTTTTTGAAAAAGTTCAATATCTCCAGTAGTTTTTAAGTTTTCGAGCCAAAAACGTACAAATGCTTGTAAATTCGCGTTTTTAAGCAGAAATTGACGATTTTTTGCTTTTTCGCTTCGCTGGTTTAATGAGAAATCGGATTTTTTGAAAAAGTTCAATATCTCCAGTAGTTTTTAAGTTTTCGAGCCAAAAACGTACAAATGCTTGTAAATTCGCGTTTTTAAGCAGAAATTGACGATTTTTTGCTTTTTCGCTTCGCTGGTTTAATGAGAAATCGGATTTTTTGAAAAAGTTCAATATCTCCAGTAGTTTTTAAGTTGGCGAGCCAAAAACGTACAAATGCTTGTAATATCGCGTTTTTAAGCAGAAATTGACGATTTTTTGCTTTTTCGCTTCGCTGGTTTAATGAGAAATCGGATTTTTTGAAAAAGTTCAATATCTCCAGTAGTTTTTAAGTTTTCGAGCCAAAAACGTACAAATGCTTGTAAATTCGCGTTTTTAAGCAGAAATTGACGATTTTTTGCTTTTTCGCTTCGCTGGTTTAATGAGAAATCGGATTTTTTGAAAGTTCAATATCTCCAGTAGTTTTTTAGTGGCGAGCCAAAAACGTACAAATGCTTGTAAATTCGCGTTTTTAAGCAGAAATTGACGATTTTTTGCTTTTTCGCTTCGCTGGTTTAATGAGAAATCGGATTTTTTGAAAAAGTTCAATATCTCCAGTAGTTTTTAAGTTTTCGAGCCAAAAACGTACAAATGCTTGTAAATTCGCGTTTTTAAGCAGAAATTGACGATTTTTTGCTTTTTCGCTTCGCTGGTTTAATGAGAAATCGGATTTTTTGAAAAAGTTCAATATCTCCAGTAGTTTTTAAGTTGGCGAGCCAAAAACGTACAAATGCTTGTAAATTCGCGTTTTTAAGCAGAAATTGACGATTTTTTGCTTTTTCGCTTCGCTGGTTTAATGAGAAATCGGATTTTTTGAAAAAGTTCAATATCTCCAGTAGTTTTTAAGTTGTCGAGCCAAAAACGTACAAATGCTTGTAAATTCGCGTTTTTAAGCAGAAATTGACGATTTTTTGCTTTTTCGCTTCGCTGGTTTAATGAGAAATCGGATTTTTTGAAAAAGTTCAATATCTCCAGTAGTTTTTAAGTTTTCGAGCCAAAAACGTACAAATGCTTGTAAATTCGCGTTTTTAAGCAGAAATTGACGATTTTTTGCTTTTTCGCTTCGCTGGTTTAATGAGAAATCGGATTTTTTGAAAAAGTTCAATATCTCCAGTAGTTTTTAAGTTTTCGAGCCAAAAACGTACAAATGCTTGTAAATTCGCGTTTTTAAGCAGAAATTGACGATTTTTTGCTTTTTCGCTTCGCTGGTTTAATGAGAAATCGGATTTTTTGAAAAAGTTCAATATCTCCAGTAGTTTTTAAGTTGGCGAGCCAAAAACGTACAAATGCTTGTAAATTCGCGTTTTTAAGCAGAAATTGACGATTTTTTGCTTTTTCGCTTCGCTGGTTTAATGAGAAATCGGATTTTTTGAAAAAGTTCAATATCTCCAGTAGTTTTTAAGTTGGCGAGCCAAAAACGTACAAATGCTTGTAAATTCGCGTTTTTAAGCAGAAATTGACGATTTTTTGCTTTTTCGCTTCGCTGGTTTAATGAGAAATCGGATTTTTTGAAAAAGTTCAATATCTCCAGTAGTTTTTAAGTTGGCGAGCCAAAAACGTACAAATGCTTGTAAATTCGCGTTTTTAAGCAGAAATTGACGATTTTTTGCTTTTTCGCTTCGCTGGTTTAATGAGAAATCGGATTTTTTGAAAAAGTTCAATATCTCCAGTAGTTTTTAAGTTGGCGAGCCAAAAACGTACAAATGCTTGTAAATTCGCGTTTTTAAGCAGAAATTGACGATTTTTTGCTTTTTCGCTTCGCTGGTTTAATGAGAAATCGGATTTTTTGAAAAAGTTCAATATCTCCAGTAGTTTTTAAGTTTTCGAGCCAAAAACGTACAAATGCTTGTAAATTCGCGTTTTTAAGCAGAAATTGACGATTTTTTGCTTTTTCGCTTCGCTGGTTTAATGAGAAATCGGATTTTTTGAAAAAGTTCAATATCTCCAGTAGTTTTTAAGTTTTCGAGCCAAAAACGTACAAATGCTTGTAAATTCGCGTTTTTAAGCAGAAATTGACGATTTTTTGCTTTTTCGCTTCGCTGGTTTAATGAGAAATCGGATTTTTTGAAAAAGTTCAATATCTCCAGTAGTTTTTAAGTTGGCGAGCCAAAAACGTACAAATGCTTGTAAATTCGCGTTTTTAAGCAGAAATTGACGATTTTTTGCTTTTTCGCTTCGCTGGTTTAATGAGAAATCGGATTTTTTGAAAAAGTTCAATATCTCCAGTAGTTTTTAAGTTGGCGAGCCAAAAACGTACAAATGCTTGTAAATTCGCGTTTTTAAGCAGAAATTGACGATTTTTTGCTTTTTCGCTTCGCTGGTTTAATGAGAAATCGGATTTTTTGAAAAAGTTCAATATCTCCAGTAGTTTTTAAGTTTTCGAGCCAAAAACGTACAAATGCTTGTAAATTCGCGTTTTTAAGCAGAAATTGACGATTTTTTGCTTTTTCGCTTCGCTGGTTTAATGAGAAATCGGATTTTTTGAAAAAGTTCAATATCTCCAGTAGTTTTTAAGTTGGCGAGCCAAAAACGTACAAATGCTTGTAAATTCGCGTTTTTAAGCAGAAATTGACGATTTTTTGCTTTTTCGCTTCGCTGGTTTAATGAGAAATCGGATTTTTTGAAAAAGTTCAATATCTCCAGTAGTTTTTAAGTTGGCGAGCCAAAAACGTACAAATGCTTGTAAATTCGCGTTTTTAAGCAGAAATTGACGATTTTTTGCTTTTTCGCTTCGCTGGTTTAATGAGAAATCGGATTTTTTGAAAAAGTTCAATATCTCCAGTAGTTTTTAAGTTGGCGAGCCAAAAACGTACAAATGCTTGTAAATTCGCGTTTTTAAGCAGAAATTGACGATTTTTTGCTTTTTCGCTTCGCTGGTTTAATGAGAAATCGGATTTTTTGAAAAAGTTCAATATCTCCAGTAGTTTTTAAGTTGGCGAGCCAAAAACGTACAAATGCTTGTAAATTCGCGTTTTTAAGCAGAAATTGACGATTTTTTGCTTTTTCGCTTCGCTGGTTTAATGAGAAATCGGATTTTTTGAAAAAGTTCAATATCTCCAGTAGTTTTTAAGTTTTCGAGCCAAAAACGTACAAATGCTTGTAAATTCGCGTTTTTAAGCAGAAATTGACGATTTTTTGCTTTTTCGCTTCGCTGGTTTAATGAGAAATCGGATTTTTTGAAAAAGTTCAATATCTCCAGTAGTTTTTAAGTTGGCGAGCCAAAAACGTACAAATGCTTGTAAATTCGCGTTTTTAAGCAGAAATTGACGATTTTTTGCTTTTTCGCTTCGCTGGTTTAATGAGAAATCGGATTTTTTGAAAAAGTTCAATATCTCCAGTAGTTTTTAAGTTTTCGAGCCAAAAACGTACAAATGCTTGTAAATTCGCGTTTTTAAGCAGAAATTGACGATTTTTTGCTTTTTCGCTTCGCTGGTTTAATGAGAAATCGGATTTTTTGAAAAAGTTCAATATCTCCAGTAGTTTTTAAGTTTTCGAGCCAAAAACGTACAAATGCTTGTAAATTCGCGTTTTTAAGCAAAAATTGACGATTTTTTGCTTTTTCGCTTCGCTGGTTTAATGAGAAATCGGATTTTTTGAAAAAGTTCAATATCTCCAGTAGTTTTTAAGTTTTCGAGCCAAAAACGTACAAATGCTTGTAAATTCGCGTTTTTAAGCAGAAATTGACGATTTTTTGCTTTTTCGCTTCGCTGGTTTAATGAGAAATCGGATTTTTTGAAAAAGTTCAATATCTCCAGTAGTTTTTAAGTTTGCGAGCCAAAAACGTACAAATGCTTGTAAATTCGCGTTTTTAAGCAGAAATTGACGATTTTTTGCTTTTTCGCTTCGCTGGTTTAATGAGAAATCGGATTTTTTGAAAAAGTTCAATATCTCCAGTAGTTTTTAAGTTTTCGAGCCAAAAACGTACAAATGCTTGTAAATTCGCGTTTTTAAGCAGAAATTGACGATTTTTTGCTTTTTCGCTTCGCTGGTTTAATGAGAAATCGGATTTTTTGAAAAAGTTCAATATCTCCAGTAGTTTTTAAGTTGGCGAGCCAAAAACGTACAAATGCTTGTAAATTCGCGTTTTTAAGCAGAAATTGACGATTTTTTGCTTTTTCGCTTCGCTGGTTTAATGAGAAATCGGATTTTTTGAAAAAGTTCAATATCTCCAGTAGTTTTTAAGTTTTCGAGCCAAAAACGTACAAATGCTTGTAAATTCGCGTTTTTAAGCAGAAATTGACGATTTTTTGCTTTTTCGCTTCGCTGGTTTAATGAGAAATCGGATTTTTTGAAAAAGTTCAATATCTCCAGTAGTTTTTAAGTTGGCGAGCCAAAAACGTACAAATGCTTGTAAATTCGCGTTTTTAAGCAGAAATTGACGATTTTTTGCTTTTTCGCTTCGCTGGTTTAATGAGAAATCGGATTTTTTGAAAAAGTTCAATATCTCCAGTAGTTTTTAAGTTTTCGAGCCAAAAACGTACAAATGCTTGTAAATTCGCGTTTTTAAGCAGAAATTGACGATTTTTTGCTTTTTCGCTTCGCTGGTTTAATGAGAAATCGGATTTTTTGAAAAAGTTCAATATCTCCAGTAGTTTTTAAGTTTTCGAGCCAAAAACGTACAAATGCTTGTAAATTCGCGTTTTTAAGCAGAAATTGACGATTTTTTGCTTTTTCGCTTCGCTGGTTTAATGAGAAATCGGATTTTTTGAAAAAGTTCAATATCTCCAGTAGTTTTTAAGTTTTCGAGCCAAAAACGTACAAATGCTTGTAAATTCGCGTTTTTAAGCAGAAATTGACGATTTTTTGCTTTTTCGCTTCGCTGGTTTAATGAGAAATCGGATTTTTTGAAAAAGTTCAATATCTCCAGTAGTTTTTAAGTTTTCGAGCCAAAAACGTACAAATGCTTGTAAATTCGCGTTTTTAAGCAGAAATTGACGATTTTTTGCTTTTTCGCTTCGCTGGTTTAATGAGAAATCGGATTTTTTGAAAAAGTTCAATATCTCCAGTAGTTTTTAAGTTTTCGAGCCAAAAACGTACAAATGCTTGTAAATTCGCGTTTTTAAGCAGAAATTGACGATTTTTTGCTTTTTCGCTTCGCTGGTTTAATGAGAAATCGGATTTTTTGAAAAAGTTCAATATCTCCAGTAGTTTTTAAGTTTTCGAGCCAAAAACGTACAAATGCTTGTAAATTCGCGTTTTTAAGCAGAAATTGACGATTTTTTGCTTTTTCGCTTCGCTGGTTTAATGAGAAATCGGATTTTTTGAAAAAGTTCAATATCTCCAGTAGTTTTTAAGTTGGCGAGCCAAAAACGTACAAATGCTTGTAAATTCGCGTTTTTAAGCAGAAATTGACGATTTTTTGCTTTTTCGCTTCGCTGGTTTAATGAGAAATCGGATTTTTTGAAAAAGTTCAATATCTCCAGTAGTTTTTAAGTTGGCGAGCCAAAAACGTACAAATGCTTGTAAATTCGCGTTTTTAAGCAGAAATTGACGATTTTTTGCTTTTTCGCTTCGCTGGTTTAATGAGAAATCGGATTTTTTAAAAAGTTCAATATCTCCAGTAGTTTTTAAGTTTTCGAGCCAAAAACGTACAAATGCTTGTAAATTCGCGTTTTTAAGCTGAAATTGACGATTTTTTGCTTTTTCGCTTCGCTGGTTTAATGAGAAATCGGATTTTTTGAAAAAGTTCAATATCTCCAGTAGTTTTTTAAGTTGGCGAGCCAAAAACGTACAAATGCTTGTAAATTCGCGTTTTTAAGCAGAAATTGACGATTTTTTTGCTTTTTCGCTTCGCTGGTTTAATGAGAAATCGGATTTTTTGAAAAAGTTCAGTATCTCCAGTAGTTTTTAAGTTGGCGAGCCAAAAACGTACAAATGCTTGTAAATTCGCGTTTTTAAGCAGAAATTGACGATTTTTTGCTTTTTCGCTTCGCTGGTTTAATGAGAAATCGGATTTTTTGAAAAAGTTCAATATCTCCAGTAGTTTTTAAGTTGGCGAGCCAAAAACGTACAAATGCTTGTAAATTCGCGTTTTTAAGCAGAAATTGACGATTTTTTGCTTTTTCGCTTCGCTGGTTTAATGAGAAATCGGATTTTTTGAAAAAGTTCAATATCTCCCGTAGTTTTTAAGTTGGCGAGCCAAAAACGTACAAATGCTTGTAAATTCGCGTTTTTAAGCAGAAATTGACGATTTTTTGCTTTTTCGCTTCGCTGGTTTAATGAGAAATCGGATTTTTTGAAAAAGTTCAATATCTCCAGTAGTTTTTAAGTTGGCGAGCCAAAAACGTACAAATGCTTGTAAATTCGCGTTTTTAAGCAGAAATTGACGATTTTTTGCTTTTTCGCTTCGCTGGTTTAATGAGAAATCGGATTTTTTGAAAAAGTTCAATATCTCCAGTAGTTTTTAAGTTGGCGAGCCAAAAACGTACAAATGCTTGTAAATTCGCGTTTTTAAGCAGAAATTGACGATTTTTTGCTTTTTCGCTTCGCTGGTTTAATGAGAAATCGGATTTTTTGAAAAAGTTCAATATCTCCAGTAGTTTTTAAGTTGGCGAGCCAAAAACGTACAAATGCTTGTAAATTCGCGTTTTTAAGCAGAAATTGACGATTTTTTGCTTTTTCGCTTCGCTGGTTTAATGAGAAATCGGATTTTTGAAAAAGTTCAATATCTCCAGTAGTTTTTAAGTTTTCGAGCCAAAAACGTACAAATGCTTGTAAATTCGCGTTTTTAAGCAGAAATTGACGATTTTTGCTTTTTCGCTTCGCTGGTTTAATGCGAAATCGGATTTTTTGAAAAAGTTCAATATCTCCAGTAGTTTTTAAGTTGGCGAGCCAAAAACGTACAAATGCTTGTAAATTCGCGTTTTTAAGCAGAAATTGACGATTTTTTGCTTTTTCGCTTCGCTGGTTTAATGAGAAATCGGATTTTTTGAAAAAGTTCAATATCTCCAGTAGTTTTTAAGTTTTCGAGCCAAAAACGTACAAATGCTTGTAAATTCGCGTTTTTAAGCAGAAATTGACGATTTTTTGCTTTTTCGCTTCGCTGGTTTAATGAGAAATCGGATTTTTTGAAAAAGTTCAATATCTCCAGTAGTTTTTAAGTTGGCGAGCCAAAAACGTACAAATGCTTGTAAATTCGCGTTTTAAGCAGAAATTGACGATTTTTGCTTTTTCGCTTCGCTGGTTTAATGAGAAATCGGATTTTTTGAAAAAGTTCAATATCTCCAGTAGTTTTTAAGTTTTCGAGCCAAAAACGTACAAATGCTTGTAAATTCGCGTTTTTAAGCAGAAATTGACGATTTTTTGCTTTTTCGCTTCGCTGGTTTAATGAGAAATCGGATTTTTTGAAAAAGTTCAATATCTCCAGTAGTTTTTAAGTTGGCGAGCCAAAAACGTACAAATGCTTGTAAATTCGCGTTTCTAAGCAGAAATTGACGATTTTTTGCTTTTTCGCTTCGCTGGTTTAATGAGAAATCGGATTTTTTGAAAAAGTTCAATATCTCCAGTAGTTTTTAAGTTTTCGAGCCAAAAACGTACAAATGCTTGTAAATTCGCGTTTTTAAGCAGAAATTGACGATTTTTTGCTTTTTCGCTTCGCTGGTTTAATGAGAAATCGGATTTTTTGAAAAAGTTCAATATCTCCAGTAGTTTTAAGTTGGCGAGCCAAAAACGTACAAATGCTTGTAAATTCGCGTTTTTAAGCAGAAATTGACGATTTTTTGCTTTTTCGCTTCGCTGGTTTAATGAGAAATCGGATTTTTTAAAAAGTTCAATATCTCCAGTAGTTTTTAAGTTTTCGAGCCAAAAACGTACAAATGCTTGTAAATTCGCGTTTTTAAGCAGAAATTGACGATTTTTTGCTTTTTCGCTTCGCTGGTTTAATGAGAAATCGGATTTTTTGAAAAAGTTCAATATCTCCAGTAGTTTTTAAGTTGGCGAGCCAAAAACGTACAAATGCTTGTAAATTCGCGTTTTTAAGCAGAAATTGACGATTTTTTTGCTTTTTCGCTTCGCTGGTTTAATGAGAAATCGGATTTTTTGAAAAGTTCAGTATCTCCAGTAGTTTTTAAGTTGGCGAGCCAAAAAACGTACAAATGCTTGTAAATTCGCGTTTTTAAGCAGAAATTGACGATTTTTTGCTTTTTCGCTTCGCTGGTTTAATGAGAAATCGGATTTTTTGAAAAAGTTCAATATCTCCAGTAGTTTTTAAGTTGGCGAGCCAAAAACGTACAAATGCTTGTAAATTCGCGTTTTTAAGCAGAAATTGACGATTTTTTGCTTTTTCGCTTCGCTGGTTTAATGAGAAATCGGATTTTTTGAAAAAGTTCAATATCTCCAGTAGTTTTTAAGTTGGCGAGCCAAAAACGTACAAATGCTTGTAAATTCGCGTTTTTAAGCAGAAATTGACGATTTTTTGCTTTTTCGCTTCGCTGGTTTAATGAGAAATCGGATTTTTTGAAAAAGTTCAATATCTCCAGTAGTTTTTAAGTTGGCGAGCCAAAAACGTACAAATGCTTGTAAATTCGCGTTTTTAAGCAGAAATTGACGATTTTTTGCTTTTTCGCTTCGCTGGTTTAATGAGAAATCGGATTTTTTGAAAAAGTTCAATATCTCCAGTAGTTTTTAAGTTGGCGAGCCAAAAACGTACAAATGCTTGTAAATTCGCGTTTTTAAGCAGAAATTGACGATTTTTTGCTTTTTCGCTTCGCTGGTTTAATGAGAAATCGGATTTTTTGAAAAAGTTCAATATCTCCAGTAGTTTTTAAGTTGGCGAGCCAAAAACGTACAAATGCTTGTAAATTCGCGTTTTTAAGCAGAAATTGACGATTTTTTGCTTTTTCGCTTCGCTGGTTTAATGAGAAATCGGATTTTTTGAAAAAGTTCAATATCTCCAGTAGTTTTTAAGTTTTCGAGCCAAAAACGTACAAATGCTTGTAAATTCGCGTTTTTAAGCAGAAATTGACGATTTTTTGCTTTTTCGCTTCGCTGGTTTAATGAGAAATCGGATTTTTGAAAAAGTTCAATATCTCCAGTAGTTTTTAAGTTGGCGAGCCAAAAACGTACAAATGCTTGTAAATTCGCGTTTTTAAGCAGAAATTGACGATTTTTTTGCTTTTTCGCTTCGCTGGTTTAATGAGAAATCTGATTTTTTGAAAAAGTTCAGTATCTCCAGTAGTTTTTAAGTTGGCGAGCCAAAAACGTACAAATGCTTGTAAATTCGCGTTTTTAAGCAGAAATTGACGATTTTTTGCTTTTTCGCTTCGCTGGTTTAATGAGAAATCGAATCGGATTTTTTGAAAAAGTTCAATATCTCCAGTAGTTTTTAAGTTTTCGAGCCAAAAACGTACAAATGCTTGTAAATTCGCGTTTTTAAGCAGAAATTGACGATTTTTTGCTTTTTCGCTTCGCTGGTTTAATGAGAAATCGGATTTTTTGAAAAAGTTCAATATCTCCAGTAGTTTTTAAGTTTTCGAGCCAAAAACGTACAAATGCTTGTAAATTCGCGTTTTTAAGCAGAAATTGACGATTTTTTGCTTTTTCGCTTCGCTGGTTTAATGAGAAATCGGATTTTTTGAAAAAGTTCAATATCTCCAGTAGTTTTTATGTTTTCGAGCCAAAAACGTACAAATGATTGTAAATTCGCGTTTTTAAGCAGATATTGACGATTTTTTGCTTTTTCGCTTCGCTGGTTTAATGAGAAATCGGATTTTTGAAAAAGTTCAATATCTCCAGTAGTTTTTAAGTTGGCGAGCCAAAACCGTACAAATGCTTGTAAATTCGCGTTTTAAGCAGAAATTGACGATTTTTTGCTTTTTCGCTTCGCTGGTTTAATGAGAAATCGGATTTTTGAAAAAGTTCAATATCTCCAGTAGTTTTTAAGTTTTCGAGCCAAAAACGTACAAATGCTTGTAAATTCGCGTTTTTAAGCAGAAATTGACGATTTTTTGCTTTTTCGCTTCGCTGGTTTAATGAGAAATCGGATTTTTTGAAAAAGTTCAATATCTCCAGTAGTTTTTAAGTTTTCGAGCCAAAAACGTACAAATGCTTGTAAATTCGCGTTTTTAAGCAGAAATTGACGATTTTTTGCTTTTTCGCTTCGCTGGTTTAATGAGAAATCGGATTTTTGAAAAAGTTCAATATCTCCAGTAGTTTTTAAGTTTTCGAGCCAAAAACGTACAAATGCTTGTAAATTCGCGTTTTTAAGCAGAAATTGACGATTTTTTGCTTTTTCGCTTCGCTGGTTTAATGAGAAATCGGATTTTTTGAAAAAGTTCAATATCTCCAGTAGTTTTTAAGTTGGCGAGCCAAAAACGTACAAATGCTTGTAAATTCGCGTTTTTAAGCAGAAATTGACGATTTTTTGCTTTTTCGCTTCGCTGGTTTAATGAGAAATCGGATTTTAGAAAAGTTCAATATCTCCAGTAGTTTTTAAGTTTTCGAGCCAAAAACGTACAAATGCTTGTAAATTCGCGTTTTTAAGCAGAAATTGACGATTTTTTGCTTTTTCGCTTCGCTGGTTTAATGAGAAATCGGATTTTTGAAAAAGTTCAATATCTCTAGTAGTTTTTAAGTTTTCGAGCCAAAAACGTACAAATGCTTGTAAATTCGCGTTTTAAGCAGAAATTGACGATTTTTTGCTTTTTCGCTTCGCTGGTTTAATGAGAAATCGGATTTTTTGAAAAAGTTCAATATCTCCAGTAGTTTTTAAGTTTCGAGCCAAAAACGTACAAATGCTTGTAAATTCGCGTTTTTAAGCAGAAATTGACGATTTTTTGCTTTTTCGCTTCGCTGGTTTAATGAGAAATCGGATTTTTTGAAAAAGTTCAATATCTCCAGTAGTTTTTAAGTTGGCGAGCCAAAAACGTACAAATGCTTGTAAATTCGCGTTTTTAAGCAGAAATTGACGATTTTTTGCTTTTTCGCTTCGCTGGTTTAATGAGAAATCGGATTTTTTGAAAAAGTTCAATATCTCCAGTAGTTTTTAAGTTTTCGAGCCAAAAACGTACAAATGCTTGTAAATTCGCGTTTTTAAGCAGAAATTGACGATTTTTTGCTTTTTCGCTTCGCTGGTTTAATGAGAAATCGGATTTTTGAAAAAGTTCAATATCTCCAGTAGTTTTTAAGTTGGCGAGCCAAAAACGTACAAATGCTTGTAAATTCGCGTTTTTAAGCAGAAATTGACGATTTTTTGCTTTTTCGCTTCGCTGGTTTAATGAGAAATCGGATTTTTTGAAAAAGTTCAATATCTCCAGTAGTTTTTAAGTTGGCGAGCCAAAAACGTACAAATGCTTGTAAATTCGCGTTTTTAAGCAGAAATTGACGATTATTTGCTTTTCGCTTCGCTGGTTTAATGAGAAATCGGATTTTTTGAAAAAGTTCAATATCTCCAGTAGTTTTTAAGTTTTCGAGAAAAAAACGTACAAATGCTTGTAAATTCGCGTTTTTAAGCAGAAATTGACGATTTTTTGCTTTTTCGCTTCGCTGGTTTAATGAGAAATCGGATTTTTTGAAAAAGTTCAATATCTCCAGTAGTTTTTAAGTTGGCGAGCCAAAAACGTACAAATGCTTGTAAATTCGCGTTTTTAAGCAGAAATTGACGATTTTTTGCTTTTTCGCTTCGCTGGTTAATGAGAAATCGGATTTTTTGAAAAAGTTCAATATCTCCAGTAGTTTTTAAGTTTTCGAGCCAAAAACGTACAAATGCTTGTAAATTCGCGTTTTTAAGCAGAAATTGACGATTTTTTGCTTTTTCGCTTCGCTGGTTTAATGAGAAATCGGATTTTTTGAAAAAGTTCAATATCTCCAGTAGTTTTTAAGTTGGCGAGCCAAAAACGTACAAATGCTTGTAAATTTGCGTTTTTAAGCAAAATTGACGATTTTTTGCTTTTTCGCTTCGCTGGTTTAATGAGAAATCGGATTTTTTGAAAAAGTTCAATATCTCCAGTAGTTTTTAAGTTTTCGAGCCAAAAACGTACAAATGCTTGTAAATTCGCGTTTTTAAGCAGAAATGGACGATTTTTTGCTTTTTCGCTTCGCTGGTTTAATGAGAAATCGGATTTTTTGAAAAAGTTCAATATCTCCAGTAGTTTTTAAGTTGGCGAGCCAAAAACGTACAAATGCTTGTAAATTCGCGTTTTTAAGCAGAAATTGACGATTTTTTGCTTTTTCGCTTCGCTGGTTTAATGAGAAATCGGATTTTTTGAAAAAGTTCAATATCTCCAGTAGTTTTTAAGTTTTCGAGCCAAAAACGTACAAATGCTTGTAAATTCGCGTTTTTAAGCAGAAATTGACGATTTTTTGCTTTTTCGCTTCGCTGGTTTAATGAGAAATCGGATTTTTTGAAAAAGTTCAATATCTCCAGTAGTTTTTAAGTTGGCGAGCCAAAAACGTACAAATGCTTGTAAATTCGCGTTTTTAAGAAGCAATTGACGATTTTTTGCTTTTTCGCTTCGCTGGTTTAATGAGAAATCGGATTTTTTGAAAAAGTTCAGTATCTCCAGTAGTTTTTAAGTTTTGGAGCCAAAAACGTACAAATGCTTGTAAATTCGCGTTTTTAAGCAGAAATTGACGATTTTTTGCTTTTTCGCTTCGCTGGTTTAATGAGAAATCGGATTTTTGAAAAAGTTCAATATCTCCAGTAGTTTTTAAGTTGGCGAGCCAAAAACGTACAAATGCTTGTAAATTCGCGTTTTTAAGCAGAAATTGACGGTTTTTTGCTTTTTCGCTTCGCTGGTTTAATGAGAAATCGGATTTTTTGAAAAAGTTCAATATCTCCAGTAGTTTTTAAGTTGGCGAGCCAAAAACGTACAAATGCTTGTAAATTCGCGTTTTTAAGCAGAAATTGACGATTTTTTGCTTTTTCGCTTCGCTGGTTTAATGAGAAATCGGATTTTTTGAAAAAGTTCAATATCTCCAGTAGTTTTTAAGTTGGCGAGCCAAAAACGTACAAATGCTTGTAAATTCGCGTTTTTAAGAAGCAATTGACGATTTTTTGCTTTTTCGCTTCGCTGGTTTAATGAGAAATCGGATTTTTTGAAAAAGTTCAGTATCTCCAGTAGTTTTTAAGTTTTGGAGCCAAAAACGTACAAATGCTTGTAAATTCGCGTTTTTAAGCAGAAATTGACGATTTTTTGCTTTTTCGCTTCGCTGGTTTAATGAGAAATCGGATTTTTGAAAAAGTTCAATATCTCCAGTAGTTTTTAAGTTGGCGAGCCAAAAACGTACAAATGCTTGTAAATTCGCGTTTTTAAGCAGAAATTGACGGTTTTTTGCTTTTTCGCTTCGCTGGTTTAATGAGAAATCGGATTTTTTGAAAAAGTTCAATATCTCCAGTAGTTTTTAAGTTGGCGAGCCAAAAACGTACAAATGCTTGTAAATTCGCGTTTTTAAGCAGAAATTGACGATTTTTTGCTTTTTCGCTTCGCTGGTTTAATGAGAAATCGTATTTTTTGAAAAAGTTCAATATCTCCAGTAGTTTTTAAGTTGGCGAGCCAAAAACGTACAAATGCTTGTAAATTCGCGTTTTTAAGCAGAAATTGACGATTTTTTACTTTTTCGCTTCGCTGGTTTAATGAGAAATCGGATTTTTTGAAAAAGTTCAATATCTCCAGTAGTTTTTAAGTTGGCGAGCCAAAAACGTACAAATGCTTGTAAATTCGCGTTTTTAAGCAGAAATTGACGATTTTTTGCTTTTTCGCTTCGCTGGTTTAATGAGAAATCGGATTTTTGAAAAAGTTCAATATCTCCAGTAGTTTTTAAGTTTTCGAGCCAAAAACGTACAAATGCTTGTAAATTCGCGTTTTAAGCAGAAATTGACGATTTTTTGCTTTTTCGCTTCGCTGGTTTAATGAGAAATCGGATTTTTTGAAAAAGTTCAATATCTCCAGTAGTTTTTAAGTTGGCGAGCCAAAAACGTACAAATGCTTGTAAATTCGCGTTTTTAAGCAGAAATTGACGATTTTTTGCTTTTTCGCTTCGCTGGTTTAATGAGAAATCGGATTTTTTGAAAAAGTTCAATATCTCCAGTAGTTTTTAAGTTTTCGAGCCAAAAACGTACAAATGCTTGTAAATTCGCGTTTTTAAGCAGAAATTGACGATTTTTTGCTTTTTCGCTTCGCTGGTTTAATGAGAAATCGGATTTTTTGAAAAAGTTCAATATCTCCAGTAGTTTTAAGTTTTCGAGCCAAAAACGTACAAATGCTTGTAAATTCGCGTTTTTAAGCAGAAATTGACGATTTTTTGCTTTTTCGCTTCGCTGGTTTAATGAGAAATCGGATTTTTTGAAAAAGTTCAATATCTCCAGTAGTTTTTAAGTTTTCGAGCCAAAAACGTACAAATGCTTGTAAATTCGCGTTTTTAAGCAGAAATTGACGATTTTTTGCTTTTTCGCTTCGCTGGTTTAATGAGAAATCGGATTTTTTGAAAAAGTTCAATATCTCCAGTAGTTTTTAAGTTTCGAGCCAAAAACGTACAAATGCTTGTAAATTCGCGTTTTTAAGCAGAAATTGACGATTTTTTGCTTTTTCGCTTCGCTGGTTTAATGAGAAATCGGATTTTTTGAAAAAGTTCAATATCTCCAGTAGTTTTCAAGTTGGCGAGCCAAAAACGTACAAATGCTTGTAAATACGCGTTTTTAAGCAGAAATTGACGATTTTTTGCTTTTTCGCTTCGCTGGTTTAATGAGAAATCGGATTTTTTGAAAAAGTTCAATATCTCCAGTAGTTTTTAAGTTTTCGAGCCAAAAACGTACAAATGCTTGTAAATTCGCGTTTTTTAGCAGAAATTGACGATTTTTTGCTTTTTCGCTTCGCTGGTTTAATGAGAAATCGGATTTTTTGAAAAAGTTCAATATCTCCAGTAGTTTTTAAGTTGGCGAGCCAAAAACGTACAAATGCTTGTAAATTCGCGTTTTTAAGCAGAAATTGACGATTTTTTGCTTTTTCGCTTCGCTGGTTTAATGAGAAATCGGATTTTTTGAAAAAGTTCAATATCTCCAGTAGTTTTTAAGTTGGCGAGCCAAAACGTACAAATGCTTGTAAATTCGCGTTTTTAAGCAGAAATTGACGATTTTTTGCTTTTTCGCTTCGCTGGTTTAATGAGAAATCGGATTTTTTGAAAAAGTTCAATATCTCCAGTAGTTTTTAAGTTGGCGAGCCAAAAACGTACAAATGCTTGTAAATTCGCGTTTTTAAGCAGAAATTGACGATTTTTTGCTTTTTCGCTTCGCTGGTTTAATGAGAAATCGGATTTTTTGAAAAAGTTCAATATCTCCAGTAGTTTTTAAGTTGGCGAGCCAAAAACGTACAAATGCTTGTAAATTCGCGTTTTTAAGCAGAAATTGACGATTTTTTGCTTTTTCGCTTCGCTGGTTTAATGAGAAATCGGATTTTTTGAAAAAGTTCAATATCTCCAGTAGTTTTTAAGTTGGCGAGCCAAAAACGTACAAATGCTTGTAAATTCGCGTTTTTAAGCAGAAATTGACGATTTTTTGCTTTTTCGCTTCGCTGGTTTAATGAGAAATCGGATTTTTGAAAAAGTTCAATATCTCCAGTAGTTTTTAAGTTTTCGAGCCAAAACGTACAAATGCTTGTAAATTCGCGTTTTAAGCAGAAATTGACGATTTTTTGCTTTTTCGCTTCGCTGCTTTAATGAGAAATCGGATTTTTTGAAAAAGTTCAATATCTCCAGTAGTTTTTAAGTTGGCGAGCCAAAAACGTACGCGAGCCAAAAACGTACAAATGCTTGTAAATTCGCGTTTTTAAGCAGAAATTGACGATTTTTTGCTTTTTCGCTTCGCTGGTTTAATGAGAAATCGGATTTTTTGAAAAAGTTCAATATCTCCAGTAGTTTTTAAGTTGGCGAGCCAAAAACGTACAAATGCTTGTAAATTCGCGTTTTTAAGCAGAAATTGACGATTTTTTGCTTTTTCGCTTCGCTGGTTTAATGAGAAATCGGATTTTTTGAAAAAGTTCAATATCTCCAGTAGTTTTTAAGTTTGCGAGCCAAAAACGTACAAATGCTTGTAAATTCGCGTTTTTAAGCAGAAATTGACGATTTTTTGCTTTTTCGCTTCGCTGGTTTAATGAGAAATCGGATTTTTTGAAAAAGTTCAATATCTCCAGTAGTTTTTAAGTTGGCGAGCCAAAAACGTACAAATGCTTGTAAATTCGCGTTTTTAAGCAGAAATTGACGATTTTTTGCTTTTTCGCTTCGCTGGTTTAATGAGAAATCGGATTTTTTGAAAAAGTTCAATATCTCCAGTAGTTTTTAAGTTGGCGAGCCAAAAACGTACAAATGCTTGTAAATTCGCGTTTTTAAGCAGAAATTGACGATTTTTTGCTTTTTCGCTTCGCTGGTTTAATGAGAAATCGGATTTTTTGAAAAAGTTCAATATCTCCAGTAGTTTTTAAGTTGGCGAGCCAAAAACGTACAAATGCTTGTAAATTCGCGTTTTTAAGCAGAAATTGACGATTTTTTGCTTTTTCGCTTCGCTGGTTTAATGAGAAATCGGATTTTTTGAAAAAGTTCAATATCTCCAGTAGTTTTTAAGTTGGCGAGCCAAAAACGTACAAATGCTTGTAAATTCGCGTTTTTAAGCAGAAATTGACGATTTTTTGCTTTTTCGCTTCGCTGGTTTAATGAGAAATCGGATTTTTTGAAAAAGTTCAATATCTCCAGTAGTTTTTAAGTTGGCGAGCCAAAAACGTACAAATGCTTGTAAATTCGCGTTTTTAAGCAGAAATTGACGATTTTTTGCTTTTTCGCTTCGCTGGTTTAATGAGAAATCGGATTTTTTGAAAAAGTTCAATATCTCCAGTAGTTTTTAAGTTGGCGAGCCAAAAACGTACAAATGCTTGTAAATTCGCGTTTTTAAGCAGAAATTGACGATTTTTTGCTTTTTCGCTTCGCTGGTTTAATGAGAAATCGGATTTTTTGAAAAAGTTCAATATCTCCAGTAGTTTTTAAGTTTTCGAGCCAAAAACGTACAAATGCTTGTAAATTCGCGTTTTTAAGCAGAAATTGACGATTTTTTGCTTTTTCGCTTCGCTGGTTTAATGAGAAATCGGATTTTTTGAAAAAGTTCAATATCTCCAGTAGTTTTTAAGTTGGCGAGCCAAAAACGTACAAATGCTTGTAAATTCGCGTTTTTAAGCAGAAATTGACGATTTTTTGCTTTTTCGCTTCGCTGGTTTAATGAGAAATCGGATTTTTTGAAAAAGTTCAATATCTCCAGTAGTTTTTAAGTTGGCGAGCCAAAAACGTACAAATGCTTGTAAATTCGCGTTTTTAAGCAGAAATTGACGATTTTTTGCTTTTTCGCTTCGCTGGTTTAATGAGAAATCGGATTTTTTGAAAAAGTTCAATATCTCCAGTAGTTTTTAAGTTTTCGAGCCAAAAACGTACAAATGCTTGTAAATTCGCGTTTTTAAGCAGAAATTGACGATTTTTTGCTTTTTCGCTTCGCTGGTTTAATGAGAAATCGGATTTTTTGAAAAAGTTCAATATCTCCAGTAGTTTTTAAGTTGGCGAGCCAAAAACGTACAAATGCTTGTAAATTCGCGTTTTTAAGCAGAAATTGACGATTTTTTGCTTTTTCGCTTCGCTGGTTTAATGAGAAATCGGATTTTTTGAAAAAGTTCAATATCTCCAGTAGTTTTTAAGTTTTCGAGCCAAAAACGTACAAATGCTTGTAAATTCGCGTTTTTAAGCAGAAATTGACGATTTTTTGCTTTTTCGCTTCGCTGGTTTAATGAGAAATCGGATTTTTGAAAAAGTTCAATATCTCCAGTAGTTTTTAAGTTGGCGAGCCAAAAACGTACAAATGCTTGTAAATTCGCGTTTTTAAGCAGAAATTGACGATTTTTTGCTTTTTCGCTTCGCTGGTTTAATGAGAAATCGGATTTTTTGAAAAAGTTCAATATCTCCAGTAGTTTTTAAGTTTTCGAGCCAAAAACGTACAAATGCTTGTAAATTCGCGTTTTTAAGCAGAAATTGACGATTTTTTGCTTTTTCGCTTCGCTGGTTTAATGAGAAATCGGATTTTTTGAAAAAGTTCAATATCTCCAGTAGTTTTTAAGTTGGCGAGCCAAAAACGTACAAATGCTTGTAAATTCGCGTTTTTAAGCAGAAATTGACGATTTTTTGCTTTTTCGCTTCGCTGGTTTAATGAGAAATCGGATTTTTTGAAAAAGTTCAATATCTCCAGTAGTTTTTAAGTTGGCGAGCCAAAAACGTACAAATGCTTGTAAATTCGCGTTTTTAAGCAGAAATTGACGATTTTTTGCTTTTTCGCTTCGCTGGTTTAATGAGAAATCGGATTTTTTGAAAAAGTTCAATATCTCCAGTAGTTTTTAAGTTGGCGAGCCAAAAACGTACAAATGCTTGTAAATTCGCGTTTTTAAGCAGAAATTGACGATTTTTTGCTTTTTCGCTTCGCTGGTTTAATGAGAAATCGGATTTTTTGAAAAAGTTCAATATCTCCAGTAGTTTTTAAGTTGGCGAGCCAAAAACGTACAAATGCTTGTAAATTCGCGTTTTTAAGCAGAAATTGACGATTTTTTGCTTTTTCGCTTCGCTGGTTTAATGAGAAATCGGATTTTTTGAAAAAGTTCAATATCTCCAGTAGTTTTTAAGTTGGCGAGCCAAAAACGTACAAATGCTTGTAAATTCGCGTTTTTAAGCAGAAATTGACGATTTTTTGCTTTTTCGCTTCGCTGGTTTAATGAGAAATCGGATTTTTTGAAAAAGTTCAATATCTCCAGTAGTTTTTAAGTTGGCGAGCCAAAAACGTACAAATGCTTGTAAATTCGCGTTTTTAAGCAGAAATTGACGATTTTTTGCTTTTTCGCTTCGCTGGTTTAATGAGAAATCGGATTTTTTGAAAAAGTTCAATATCTCCAGTAGTTTTTAAGTTTTCGAGCCAAAAACGTACAAATGCTTGTAAATTCGCGTTTTTAAGCAGAAATTGACGATTTTTTGCTTTTTCGCTTCGCTGGTTTAATGAGAAATCGGATTTTTTGAAAAAGTTCAATATCTCCAGTAGTTTTTAAGTTGGCGAGCCAAAAACGTACAAATGCTTGTAAATTCGCGTTTTTAAGCAGAAATTGACGATTTTTTGCTTTTTCGCTTCGCTGGTTTAATGAGAAATCGGATTTTTTGAAAAAGTTCAATATCTCCAGTAGTTTTTAAGTTGGCGAGCCAAAAACGTACAAATGCTTGCAAATTCGCGTTTTTAAGCAGAAATTGACGATTTTTTGCTTTTTCGCTTCGCTGGTTTAATGAGAAATCGGATTTTTTGAAAAAGTTCAATATGTCCAGTAGTTTTTAAGTTTTCGAGCCAAAAACGTACAAATGCTTGTAAATTCGCGTTTTTAAGCAGAAATTGACGATTTTTTGCTTTTTCGCTTCGCTGGTTTAATGAGAAATCGGATTTTTTGAAAAAATTCAATATCTCCAGTAATTTTTAAGTTGGCGAGCCAAAAACGTACAAATGCTTGTAAATTCGCGTTTTTAAGCAGAAATTGACGATTTTTTGCTTTTTCGCTTCGCTGGTTTAATGAGAAATCGGATTTTTTGAAAAAGTTCAATATCTCCAGTAGTTTTTAAGTTGGCGAGCCAAAAACGTACAAATGCTTGTAAATTCGCGTTTTTAAGCAGAAATTGACGATTTTTTGCTTTTTCGCTTCGCTGGTTTAATGAGAAATCGGATTTTTTGAAAAAGTTCAATATCTCCAGTAGTTTTTAAGTTTTCGAGCCAAAAACGTACAAATGCTTGTAAATTCGCGTTTTTAAGCAGAAATTGACGATTTTTTGCTTTTTCGCTTCGCTGGTTTAATGAGAAATCGGATTTTTGAAAAAGTTCAATATCTCCAGTAGTTTTTAAGTTGGCGAGCCAAAAACGTACAAATGCTTGTAAATTCGCGTTTTTAAGCAGAAATTGACGATTTTTTGCTTTTTCGCTTCGCTGGTTTAATGAGAAATCGGATTTTTTGAAAAAGTTCAATATCTCCAGTAGTTTTTAAGTTTTCGAGCCAAAAACGTACAAATGCTTGTAAATTCGCGTTTTTAAGCAGAAATTGACGATTTTTTGCTTTTTCGCTTCGCTGGTTTAATGAGAAATCGGATTTTTTGAAAAAGTTCAATATCTCCAGTAGTTTTTAAGTTGGCGAGCCAAAAACGTACAAATGCTTGTAAATTCGCGTTTTTAAGCAGAAATTGACGATTTTTTGATTTTTCGCTTCGCTGGTTTAATGAGAAATCGGATTTTTTGAAAAAGTTCAATATCTCCAGTAGTTTTTAAGTTTTCGAGCCAAAAACGTACAAATGCTTGTAAATTCGCGTTTTTAAGCAGAAATTGACGATTTTTTGCTTTTTCGCTTCGCTGGTTTAATGAGAAATCGGATTTTTTGAAAAAGTTCAATATCTCCAGTAGTTTTTAAGTTGTCGAGCCAAAAACGTACAAATGCTTGTAAATTCGCGTTTTTAAGCAGAAATTGACGATTTTTTGCTTTTTCGCTTCGCTGGTTTAATGAGAAATCGGATTTTTTGAAAAAGTTCAATATCTCCAGTAGTTTTTAAGTTGGCGAGCCAAAAACGTACAAATGCTTGTAAATTCGCGTTTTTAAGCAGAAATTGACGATTTTTTGCTTTTTCGCTTCGCTGGTTTAATGAGAAATCGGATTTTTTGAAAAAGTTCAATATCTCCAGTAGTTTTTAAGTTGGCGAGCCAAAAACGTACAAATGCTTGTAAATTCGCGTTTTTAAGCAGAAATTGACGATTTTTTGCTTTTTCGCTTCGCTGGTTTAATGAGAAATCGGATTTTTTGAAAAAGCTCAATATCTCCAGTAGTTTTTAAGTTTTCGAGCCAAAAACGTACAAATGCTTGTAAATTCGCGTTTTTAAGCAGAAATTGACGATTTTTTGCTTTTTCGCTTCGCTGGTTTAATGAGAAATCGGATTTTTGAAAAACTTCAATATCTCCAGTAGTTTTTAAGTTGGCGAGCCAAAAACGTACAAATGCTTGTAAATTCGCGTTTTTAAGCAGAAATTGACGATTTTTTGCTTTTTCGCTTCGCTGGTTTAATGAGAAATCGGATTTTTTGAAAAAGTTCAATATCTCCAGTAGTTTTTAAGTTGGCGAGCCAAAAACGTACAAATGCTTGTAAATTCGCGTTTTTAAGCAGAAATTGACGATTTTTTGCTTTTTCGCTTCGCTGGTTTAATGAGAAATCGGATTTTTTGAAAAGTTCAATATCTCCAGTAGTTTTTAAGTTGGCGAGCCAAAAACGTACAAATGCTTGTAAATTCGCGTTTTTAAGCAGAAATTGACGATTTTTTGCTTTTTCGCTTCGCTGGTTTAATGAGAAATCGGATTTTTTGAAAAAGTTCAATATCTCCAGTAGTTTTTAAGTTTTCGAGCCAAAAACGTACAAATGCTTGTAAATTCGCGTTTTTAAGCAGAAATTGACGATTTTTTGCTTTTTCGCTTCGCTGGTTTAATGAGAAATCGGATTTTTTGAAAAAGTTCAATATCTCCAGTAGTTTTTAAGTTTTCGAGCCAAAAACGTACAAATGCTTGTAAGTTCGCGTTTTTAAGCAGAAATTGACGATTTTTTGCTTTTTCGCTTCGCTGGTTTAATGAGAAATCGGATTTTTTGAAAAAAAGTTCAATATCTCCAGTAGTTTTTAAGTTGTCGAGCCAAAAACGTACAAATGCTTGTAAATTCGCGTTTTTAAGCAGAAATTGACGATTTTTTGCTTTTTCGCTTCGCTGGTTTAATGAGAAATCGGATTTTTTGAAAAAGTTCAATATCTCCAGTAGTTTTTAAGTTGGCGAGCCAAAAACGTACAAATGCTTGTAAATTCGCGTTTTTAAGCAGAAATTGACGATTTTTTGCTTTTTCGCTTCGCTGGTTTAATGAGAAATCGGATTTTTTGAAAAAGTTCAATATCTCCAGTAGTTTTTAAGTTGGCGAGCCAAAAACGTACAAATGCTTGTAAATTCGCGTTTTTAAGCAGAAATTGACGATTTTTTGCTTTTTCGCTTCGCTGGTTTAATGAGAAATCGGATTTTTTGAAAAAGTTCAATATCTCCAGTAGTTTTTAAGTTGGCGAGCCAAAAACGTACAAATGCTTGTAAATTCGCGTTTTTAAGCAGAAATTGACGATTTTTTGCTTTTTCGCTTCGCTGGTTTAATGAGAAATCGGATTTTTTGAAAAAGTTCAATATCTCCAGTAGTTTTTAAGTTGGCGAGCCAAAAACGTACAAATGCTTGTAAATTCGCGTTTTTAAGCAGAAATTGACGATTTTTTGCTTTTTCGCTTCGCTGGTTTAATGAGAAATCGGATTTTTTGAAAAAGTTCAATATCTCCAGTAGTTTTTAAGTTGGCGAGCCAAAAACGTACAAATGCTTGTAAATTCGCGTTTTTAAGCAGAAATTGACGATTTTTTGCTTTTTCGCTTCGCTGGTTTAATGAGAAATCGGATTTTTTGAAAAAGTTCAATATCTCCAGTAGTTTTTAAGTTGGCGAGCCAAAAACGTACAAATGCTTGTAAATTCGCGTTTTTAAGCAGAAATTGACGATTTTTTGCTTTTTCGCTTCGCTGGTTTAATGAGAAATCGGATTTTTTGAAAAAGTTCAATATCTCCAGTAGTTTTTAAGTTGGCGAGCCAAAAACGTACAAATGCTTGTAAATTCGCGTTTTTAAGCAGAAATTGACGATTTTTTGCTTTTTCGCTTCGCTGGTTTAATGAGAAATCGGATTTTTTGAAAAAGTTCAATATCTCCAGTAGTTTTTAAGTTTTCGAGCCAAAAACGTACAAATGCTTGTAAATTCGCGTTTTTAAGCAGAAATTGACGATTTTTTGCTTTTTCGCTTCGCTGGTTTAATGAGAAATCGGATTTTTTGAAAAAGTTCAATATCTCCAGTAGTTTTTAAGTTGGCGAGCCAAAAACGTACAAATGCTTGTAAATTCGCGTTTTTAAGCAGAAATTGACGATTTTTTGCTTTTTCGCTTCGCTGGTTTAATGAGAAATCGGATTTTTTGAAAAAGTTCAATATCTCCAGTAGTTTTTAAGTTTTCGAGCCAAAAACGTACAAATGCTTGTAAATTCGCGTTTTTAAGCAGAAATTGACGATTTTTTGCTTTTTCGCTTCGCTGGTTTAATGAGAAATCGGATTTTTTGAAAAAGTTCAATATCTCCAGTAGTTTTTAAGTTGGCGAGCCAAAAACGTACAAATGCTTGTAAATTCGCGTTTTTAAGCAGAAATTGACGATTTTTTGCTTTTTCGCTTCGCTGGTTTAATGAGAAATCGGATTTTTTGAAAAAGTTCAATATCTCCAGTAGTTTTTAAGTTTTCGAGCCAAAAACGTACAAATGCTTGTAAATTCGCGTTTTTAAGCAGAAATTGACGATTTTTTGCTTTTTCGCTTCGCTGGTTTAATGAGAAATCGGATTTTTTGAAAAAGTTCAATATCTCCAGTAGTTTTTAAGTTGGCGAGCCAAAAACGTACAAATGCTTGTAAATTCGCGTTTTTAAGCAGAAATTGACGATTTTTTGCTTTTTCGCTTCGCTGGTTTAATGAGAAATCGGATTTTTTGAAAAAGTTCAATATCTCCAGTAGTTTTTAAGTTGGCGAGCCAAAAACGTACAAATGCTTGTAAATTCGCGTTTTTAAGCAGAAATTGACGATTTTTTGCTTTTTCGCTTCGCTGGTTTAATGAGAAATCGGATTTTTTGAAAAAGTTCAATATCTCCAGTAGTTTTTAAGTTGGCGAGCCAAAAACGTACAAATGCTTGTAAATTCGCGTTTTTAAGCAGAAATTGACGATTTTTTGCTTTTTCGCTTCGCTGGTTTAATGAGAAATCGGATTTTTTGAAAAAGTTCAATATCTCCAGTAGTTTTTAAGTTTGCGAGCCAAAAACGTACAAATGCTTGTAAATTCGCGTTTTTAAGCAGAAATTGACGATTTTTTGCTTTTTCGCTTCGCTGGTTTAATGAGAAATCGGATTTTTTGAAAAAGTTCAATATCTCCAGTAGTTTTTAAGTTTTCGAGCCAAAAACGTACAAATGCTTGTAAATTCGCGTTTTTAAGCAGAAATTGACGATTTTTTGCTTTTTCGCTTCGCTGGTTTAATGAGAAATCGGATTTTTTGAAAAAGTTCAATATCTCCAGTAGTTTTTAAGTTGGCGAGCCAAAAACGTACAAATGCTTGTAAATTCGCGTTTTTAAGCAGAAATTGACGATTTTTTGCTTTTTCGCTTCGCTGGTTTAATGAGAAATCGGATTTTTTGAAAAAGTTCAATATCTCCAGTAGTTTTTAAGTTTTCGAGCCAAAAACGTACAAATGCTTGTAAATTCGCGTTTTTAAGCAGAAATTGACGATTTTTTGCTTTTTCGCTTCGCTGGTTTAATGAGAAATCGGATTTTTTGAAAAAGTTCAATATCTCCAGTAGTTTTTAAGTTGGCGAGCCAAAAACGTACAAATGCTTGTAAATTCGCGTTTTTAAGCAGAAATTGACGATTTTTTGCTTTTTCGCTTCGCTGGTTTAATGAGAAATCGGATTTTTTGAAAAAGTTCAATATCTCCAGTAGTTTTTAAGTTTTCGAGCCAAAAACGTACAAATGCTTGTAAATTCGCGTTTTTAAGCAGAAATTGACGATTTTTTGCTTTTTCGCTTCGCTGGTTTAATGAGAAATCGGATTTTTTGAAAAAGTTCAATATCTCCAGTAGTTTTTAAGTTGGCGAGCCAAAAACGTACAAATGCTTGTAAATTCGCGTTTTTAAGCAGAAATTGACGATTTTTTGCTTTTTCGCTTCGCTGGTTTAATGAGAAATCGGATTTTTTGAAAAAGTTCAATATCTCCAGTAGTTTTTAAGTTTTCGAGCCAAAAACGTACAAATGCTTGTAAATTCGCGTTTTTAAGCAGAAACTGACGATTTTTTGCTTTTTCGCTTCGCTGGTTTAATGAGAAATCGGATTTTTTGAAAAAGTTCAATATCTCCAGTAGTTTTTAAGTTGGCGAGCCAAAAACGTACAAATGCTTGTAAATTCGCGTTTTTAAGCAGAAATTGACGATTTTTTGCTTTTTCGCTTCGCTGGTTTAATGAGAAATCGGATTTTTTGAAAAAGTTCAATATCTCCAGTAGTTTTTAAGTTTTCGAGCCAAAAACGTACAAATGCTTGTAAATTCGCGTTTTTAAGCAGAAATTGACGATTTTTTGCTTTTTCGCTTCGCTGGTTTAATGAGAAATCGGATTTTTTGAAAAAGTTCAATATCTCCAGTAGTTTTTAAGTTGGCGAGCCAAAAACGTACAAATGCTTGTAAATTCGCGTTTTTAAGCAGAAATTGACGATTTTTTGCTTTTTCGCTTCGCTGGTTTAATGAGAAATCGGATTTTTTGAAAAAGTTCAATATCTCCAGTAGTTTTTAAGTTTTCGAGCCAAAAACGTACAAATGCTTGTAAATTCGCGTTTTTAAGCAGAAATTGACGATTTTTTGCTTTTTCGCTTCGCTGGTTTAATGAGAAATCGGATTTTTTGAAAAAGTTCAATATCTCCAGTAGTTTTTAAGTTGGCGAGCCAAAAACGTACAAATGCTTGTAAATTCGCGTTTTTAAGCAGAAATTGACGATTTTTTGCTTTTTCGCTTCGCTGGTTTAATGAGAAATCGGATTTTTTGAAAAAGTTCAATATCTCCAGTAGTTTTTAAGTTTGCGAGCCAAAAACGTACAAATGCTTGTAAATTCGCGTTTTTAAGCAGAAATTGACGATTTTTTGCTTTTTCGCTTCGCTGGTTTAATGAGAAATCGGATTTTTTGAAAAAGTTCAATATCTCCAGTAGTTTTTAAGTTGGCGAGCCAAAAACGTACAAATGCTTGTAAATTCGCGTTTTTAAGCAGAAATTGACGATTTTTTGCTTTTTCGCTTCGCTGGTTTAATGAGAAATCGGATTTTTTGAAAAAGTTCAATATCTCCAGTAGTTTTTAAGTTGGCGAGCCAAAAACGTACAAATGCTTGTAAATTCGCGTTTTTAAGCAGAAATTGACGATTTTTTGCTTTTTCGCTTCGCTGGTTTAATGAGAAATCGGATTTTTTGAAAAAGTTCAATATCTCCAGTAGTTTTTAAGTTTTCGAGCCAAAAACGTACAAATGCTTGTAAATTCGCGTTTTTAAGCAGAAATTGACGATTTTTTGCTTTTTCGCTTCGCTGGTTTAATGAGAAATCGGATTTTTTGAAAAAGTTCAATATCTCCAGTAGTTTTTAAGTTGGCGAGCCAAAAACGTACAAATGCTTGTAAATTCGCGTTTTTAAGCAGAAATTGACGATTTTTTGCTTTTTCGCTTCGCTGGTTTAATGAGAAATCGGATTTTTTGAAAAAGTTCAATATCTCCAGTAGTTTTTAAGTTGGCGAGCCAAAAACGTACAAATGCTTGTAAATTCGCGTTTTTAAGCAGAAATTGACGATTTTTTGCTTTTTCGCTTCGCTGGTTTAATGAGAAATCGGATTTTTTGAAAAAGTTCAATATCTCCAGTAGTTTTTAAGTTGGCGAGCCAAAAACGTACAAATGCTTGTAAATTCGCGTTTTTAAGCAGAAATTGACGATTTTTTGCTTTTTCGCTTCGCTGGTTTAATGAGAAATCGGATTTTTTGAAAAAGTTCAATATCTCGAGTAGTTTTTAAGTTTTCGAGCCAAAAACGTACAAATGCTTGTAAATTCGCGTTTTTAAGCAGAAATTGACGATTTTTTGCTTTTTCGCTTCGCTGGTTTAATGAGAAATCGGATTTTTTGAAAAAGTTCAATATCTCCAGTAGTTTTTAAGTTGGCGAGCCAAAAACGTACAAATGCTTGTAAATTCGCGTTTTTAAGCAGAAATTGACGATTTTTTGCTTTTTCGCTTCGCTGGTTTAATGAGAAATCGGATTTTTTGAAAAAGTTCAATATCTCCAGTAGTTTTTAAGTTTTCGAGCCAAAAACGTACAAATGCTTGTAAATTCGCGTTTTTAAGCAGAAATTGACGATTTTTTGCTTTTTCGCTTCGCTGGTTTAATGAGAAATCGGATTTTTTGAAAAAGTTCAATATCTCCAGTAGTTTTTAAGTTGGCGAGCCAAAAACGTACAAATGCTTGTAAATTCGCGTTTTTAAGCAGAAATTGACGATTTTTTGCTTTTTCGCTTCGCTGGTTTAATGAGAAATCGGATTTTTTGAAAAAGTTCAATATCTCCAGTAGTTTTTAAGTTGGCGAGCCAAAAACGTACAAATGCTTGTAAATTCGCGTTTTTAAGCAGAAATTGACGATTTTTTGCTTTTTCGCTTCGCTGGTTTAATGAGAAATCGGATTTTTTGAAAAAGTTCAATATCTCCAGTAGTTTTTAAGTTTTCGAGCCAAAAACGTACAAATGCTTGTAAATTCGCGTTTTTAAGCAGAAATTGACGATTTTTTGCTTTTTCGCTTCGCTGGTTTAATGAGAAATCGGATTTTTTGAAAAAGTTCAATATCTCCAGTAGTTTTTAAGTTTTCGAGCCAAAAACGTACAAATGCTTGTAAATTCGCGTTTTTAAGCAGAAATTGACGATTTTTTGCTTTTTCGCTTCGCTGGTTTAATGAGAAATCGGATTTTTTGAAAAAGTTCAATATCTCCAGTAGTTTTTAAGTTGGCGAGCCAAAAACGTACAAATGCTTGTAAATTCGCGTTTTTAAGCAGAAATTGACGATTTTTTGCTTTTTCGCTTCGCTGGTTTAATGAGAAATCGGATTTTTTGAAAAAGTTCAATATCTCCAGTAGTTTTTAAGTTGGCGAGCCAAAAACGTACAAATGCTTGTAAATTCGCGTTTTTAAGCAGAAATTGACGATTTTTTGCTTTTTCGCTTCGCTGGTTTAATGAGAAATCGGATTTTTTGAAAAAGTTCAATATCTCCAGTAGTTTTTAAGTTGGCGAGCCAAAAACGTACAAATGCTTGTAAATTCGCGTTTTTAAGCAGAAATTGACGATTTTTTGCTTTTTCGCTTCGCTGGTTTAATGAGAAATCGGATTTTTTGAAAAAGTTCAATATCTCCAGTAGTTTTTAAGTTGGCGAGCCAAAAACGTACAAATGCTTGTAAATTCGCGTTTTTAAGCAGAAATTGACGATTTTTTGCTTTTTCGCTTCGCTGGTTTAATGAGAAATCGGATTTTTTGAAAAAGTTCAATATCTCCAGTAGTTTTTAAGTTGGCGAGCCAAAAACGTACAAATGCTTGTAAATTCGCGTTTTTAAGCAGAAATTGACGATTTTTTGCTTTTTCGCTTCGCTGGTTTAATGAGAAATCGGATTTTTTGAAAAAGTTCAATATCTCCAGTAGTTTTTAAGTTTTCGAGCCAAAAACGTACAAATGCTTGTAAATTCGCGTTTTTAAGCAGAAATTGACGATTTTTTGCTTTTTCGCTTCGCTGGTTTAATGAGAAATCGGATTTTTTGAAAAAGTTCAATATCTCCAGTAGTTTTTAAGTTGGCGAGCCAAAAACGTACAAATGCTTGTAAATTCGCGTTTTTAAGCAGAAATTGACGATTTTTTGCTTTTTCGCTTCGCTGGTTTAATGAGAAATCGGATTTTTTGAAAAAGTTCAATATCTCCAGTAGTTTTTAAGTTTGCGAGCCAAAAACGTACAAATGCTTGTAAATTCGCGTTTTTAAGCAGAAATTGACGATTTTTTGCTTTTTCGCTTCGCTGGTTTAATGAGAAATCGGATTTTTTGAAAAAGTTCAATATCTCCAGTAGTTTTTAAGTTGGCGAGCCAAAAACGTACAAATGCTTGTAAATTCGCGTTTTTAAGCAGAAATTGACGATTTTTTGCTTTTTCGCTTCGCTGGTTTAATGAGAAATCGGATTTTTTGAAAAAGTTCAATATCTCCAGTAGTTTTTAAGTTGGCGAGCCAAAAACGTACAAATGCTTGTAAATTCGCGTTTTTAAGCAGAAATTGACGATTTTTTGCTTTTTCGCTTCGCTGGTTTAATGAGAAATCGGATTTTTTGAAAAAGTTCAATATCTCCAGTAGTTTTTAAGTTGGCGAGCCAAAAACGTACAAATGCTTGTAAATTCGCGTTTTTAAGCAGAAATTGACGATTTTTTGCTTTTTCGCTTCGCTGGTTTAATGAGAAATCGGATTTTTTGAAAAAGTTCAATATCTCCAGTAGTTTTTAAGTTTTCGAGCCAAAAACGTACAAATGCTTGTAAATTCGCGTTTTTAAGCAGAAATTGACGATTTTTTGCTTTTTCGCTTCGCTGGTTTAATGAGAAATCGGATTTTTTGAAAAAGTTCAATATCTCCAGTAGTTTTTAAGTTGGCGAGCCAAAAACGTACAAATGCTTGTAAATTCGCGTTTTTAAGCAGAAATTGACGATTTTTTGCTTTTTCGCTTCGCTGGTTTAATGAGAAATCGGATTTTTTGAAAAAGTTCAATATCTCCAGTAGTTTTTAAGTTTTCGAGCCAAAAACGTACAAATGCTTGTAAATTCGCGTTTTTAAGCAGAAATTGACGATTTTTTGCTTTTTCGCTTCGCTGGTTTAATGAGAAATCGGATTTTTTGAAAAAGTTCAATATCTCCAGTAGTTTTTAAGTTGGCGAGCCAAAAACGTACAAATGCTTGTAAATTCGCGTTTTTAAGCAGAAATTGACGATTTTTTGCTTTTTCGCTTCGCTGGTTTAATGAGAAATCGGATTTTTTGAAAAAGTTCAATATCTCCAGTAGTTTTTAAGTTTTCGAGCCAAAAACGTACAAATGCTTGTAAATTCGCGTTTTTAAGCAGAAATTGACGATTTTTTGCTTTTTCGCTTCGCTGGTTTAATGAGAAATCGGATTTTTTGAAAAAGTTCAATATCTCCAGTAGTTTTTAAGTTGGCGAGCCAAAAACGTACAAATGCTTGTAAATTCGCGTTTTTAAGCAGAAATTGACGATTTTTTGCTTTTTCGCTTCGCTGGTTTAATGAGAAATCGGATTTTTTGAAAAAGTTCAATATCTCCAGTAGTTTTTAAGTTTTCGAGCCAAAAACGTACAAATGCTTGTAAATTCGCGTTTTTAAGCAGAAATTGACGATTTTTTGCTTTTTCGCTTCGCTGGTTTAATGAGAAATCGGATTTTTTGAAAAAGTTCAATATCTCCAGTAGTTTTTAAGTTGGCGAGCCAAAAACGTACAAATGCTTGTAAATTCGCGTTTTTAAGCAGAAATTGACGATTTTTTGCTTTTTCGCTTCGCTGGTTTAATGAGAAATCGGATTTTTTGAAAAAGTTCAATATCTCCAGTAGTTTTTAAGTTTTCGAGCCAAAAACGTACAAATGCTTGTAAATTCGCGTTTTTAAGCAGAAATTGACGATTTTTTGCTTTTTCGCTTCGCTGGTTTAATGAGAAATCGGATTTTTTGAAAAAGTTCAATATCTCCAGTAGTTTTTAAGTTGGCGAGCCAAAAACGTACAAATGCTTGTAAATTCGCGTTTTTAAGCAGAAATTGACGATTTTTTGCTTTTTCGCTTCGCTGGTTTAATGAGAAATCGGATTTTTTGAAAAAGTTCAATATCTCCAGTAGTTTTTAAGTTGGCGAGCCAAAAACGTACAAATGCTTGTAAATTCGCGTTTTTAAGCAGAAATTGACGATTTTTTGCTTTTTCGCTTCGCTGGTTTAATGAGAAATCGGATTTTTTGAAAAAGTTCAATATCTCCAGTAGTTTTTAAGTTGGCGAGCCAAAAACGTACAAATGCTTGTAAATTCGCGTTTTTAAGCAGAAATTGACGATTTTTTGCTTTTTCGCTTCGCTGGTTTAATGAGAAATCGGATTTTTTGAAAAAGTTCAATATCTCCAGTAGTTTTTAAGTTGGCGAGCCAAAAACGTACAAATGCTTGTAAATTCGCGTTTTTAAGCAGAAATTGACGATTTTTTGCTTTTTCGCTTCGCTGGTTTAATGAGAAATCGGATTTTTTGAAAAAGTTCAATATCTCCAGTAGTTTTTAAGTTGGCGAGCCAAAAACGTACAAATGCTTGTAAATTCGCGTTTTTAAGCAGAAATTGACGATTTTTTGCTTTTTCGCTTCGCTGGTTTAATGAGAAATCGGATTTTTTGAAAAAGTTCAATATCTCCAGTAGTTTTTAAGTTGGCGAGCCAAAAACGTACAAATGCTTGTAAATTCGCGTTTTTAAGCAGAAATTGACGATTTTTTGCTTTTTCGCTTCGCTGGTTTAATGAGAAATCGGATTTTTTGAAAAAGTTCAATATCTCCAGTAGTTTTTAAGTTGGCGAGCCAAAAACGTACAAATGCTTGTAAATTCGCGTTTTTAAGCAGAAATTGACGATTTTTTGCTTTTTCGCTTCGCTGGTTTAATGAGAAATCGGATTTTTTGAAAAAGTTCAATATCTCCAGTAGTTTTTAAGTTTGCGAGCCAAAAACGTACAAATGCTTGTAAATTCGCGTTTTTAAGCAGAAATTGACGATTTTTTGCTTTTTCGCTTCGCTGGTTTAATGAGAAATCGGATTTTTTGAAAAAGTTCAATATCTCCAGTAGTTTTTAAGTTGGCGAGCCAAAAACGTACAAATGCTTGTAAATTCGCGTTTTTAAGCAGAAATTGACGATTTTTTGCTTTTTCGCTTCGCTGGTTTAATGAGAAATCGGATTTTTTGAAAAAGTTCAATATCTCCAGTAGTTTTTAAGTTGGCGAGCCAAAAACGTACAAATGCTTGTAAATTCGCGTTTTTAAGCAGAAATTGACGATTTTTTGCTTTTTCGCTTCGCTGGTTTAATGAGAAATCGGATTTTTTGAAAAAGTTCAATATCTCCAGTAGTTTTTAAGTTGGCGAGCCAAAAACGTACAAATGCTTGTAAATTCGCGTTTTTAAGCAGAAATTGACGATTTTTTGCTTTTTCGCTTCGCTGGTTTAATGAGAAATCGGATTTTTTGAAAAAGTTCAATATCTCCAGTAGTTTTTAAGTTGGCGAGCCAAAAACGTACAAATGCTTGTAAATTCGCGTTTTTAAGCAGAAATTGACGATTTTTTGCTTTTTCGCTTCGCTGGTTTAATGAGAAATCGGATTTTTTGAAAAAGTTCAATATCTCCAGTAGTTTTTAAGTTGGCGAGCCAAAAACGTACAAATGCTTGTAAATTCGCGTTTTTAAGCAGAAATTGACGATTTTTTGCTTTTTCGCTTCGCTGGTTTAATGAGAAATCGGATTTTTTGAAAAAGTTCAATATCTCCAGTAGTTTTTAAGTTGGCGAGCCAAAAACGTACAAATGCTTGTAAATTCGCGTTTTTAAGCAGAAATTGACGATTTTTTGCTTTTTCGCTTCGCTGGTTTAATGAGAAATCGGATTTTTTGAAAAAGTTCAATATCTCCAGTAGTTTTTAAGTTGGCGAGCCAAAAACGTACAAATGCTTGTAAATTCGCGTTTTTAAGCAGAAATTGACGATTTTTTGCTTTTTCGCTTCGCTGGTTTAATGAGAAATCGGATTTTTTGAAAAAGTTCAATATCTCCAGTAGTTTTTAAGTTGGCGAGCCAAAAACGTACAAATGCTTGTAAATTCGCGTTTTTAAGCAGAAATTGACGATTTTTTGCTTTTTCGCTTCGCTGGTTTAATGAGAAATCGGATTTTTTGAAAAAGTTCAATATCTCCAGTAGTTTTTAAGTTGGCGAGCCAAAAACGTACAAATGCTTGTAAATTCGCGTTTTTAAGCAGAAATTGACGATTTTTTGCTTTTTCGCTTCGCTGGTTTAATGAGAAATCGGATTTTTTGAAAAAGTTCAATATCTCCAGTAGTTTTTAAGTTGGCGAGCCAAAAACGTACAAATGCTTGTAAATTCGCGTTTTTAAGCAGAAATTGACGATTTTTTGCTTTTTCGCTTCGCTGGTTTAATGAGAAATCGGATTTTTTGAAAAAGTTCAATATCTCCAGTAGTTTTTAAGTTTTCGAGCCAAAAACGTACAAATGCTTGTAAATTCGCGTTTTTAAGCAGAAATTGACGATTTTTTGCTTTTTCGCTTCGCTGGTTTAATGAGAAATCGGATTTTTTGAAAAAGTTCAATATCTCCAGTAGTTTTTAAGTTGGCGAGCCAAAAACGTACAAATGCTTGTAAATTCGCGTTTTTAAGCAGAAATTGACGATTTTTTGCTTTTTCGCTTCGCTGGTTTAATGAGAAATCGGATTTTTTGAAAAAGTACAATATCTCCAGTAGTTTTTAAGTTTTCGAGCCAAAAACGTACAAATGCTTGTAAATTCGCGTTTTTAAGCAGAAATTGACGATTTTTTGCTTTTTCGCTTCGCTGGTTTAATGAGAAATCGGATTTTTTGAAAAAGTTCAATATCTCCAGTAGTTTTTAAGTTGGCGAGCCAAAAACGTACAAATGCTTGTAAATTCGCGTTTTTAAGCAGAAATTGACGATTTTTTGCTTTTTCGCTTCGCTGGTTTAATGAGAAATCGGATTTTTTGAAAAAGTTCAATATCTCCAGTAGTTTTTAAGTTTTCGAGCCAAAAACGTACAAATGCTTGTAAATTCGCGTTTTTAAGCAGAAATTGACGATTTTTTGCTTTTTCGCTTCGCTGGTTTAATGAGAAATCGGATTTTTTGAAAAAGTTCAATATCTCCAGTAGTTTTTAAGTTGGCGAGCCAAAAACGTACAAATGCTTGTAAATTCGCGTTTTTAAGCAGAAATTGACGATTTTTTGCTTTTTCGCTTCGCTGGTTTAATGAGAAATCGGATTTTTTGAAAAAGTTCAATATCTCCAGTAGTTTTTAAGTTGGCGAGCCAAAAACGTACAAATGCTTGTAAATTCGCGTTTTTAAGCAGAAATTGACGATTTTTTGCTTTTTCGCTTCGCTGGTTTAATGAGAAATCGGATTTTTTGAAAAAGTTCAATATCTCCAGTAGTTTTTAAGTTGGCGAGCCAAAAACGTACAAATGCTTGTAAATTCGCGTTTTTAAGCAGAAATTGACGATTTTTTGCTTTTTCGCTTCGCTGGTTTAATGAGAAATCGGATTTTTTGAAAAAGTTCAATATCTCCAGTAGTTTTTAAGTTGGCGAGCCAAAAACGTACAAATGCTTGTAAATTCGCGTTTTTAAGCAGAAATTGACGATTTTTTGCTTTTTCGCTTCGCTGGTTTAATGAGAAATCGGATTTTTTGAAAAAGTTCAATATCTCCAGTAGTTTTTAAGTTGGCGAGCCAAAAACGTACAAATGCTTGTAAATTCGCGTTTTTAAGCAGAAATTGACGATTTTTTGCTTTTTCGCTTCGCTGGTTTAATGAGAAATCGGATTTTTTGAAAAAGTTCAATATCTCCAGTAGTTTTTAAGTTTTCGAGCCAAAAACGTACAAATGCTTGTAAATTCGCGTTTTTAAGCAGAAATTGACGATTTTTTGCTTTTTCGCTTCGCTGGTTTAATGAGAAATCGGATTTTTTGAAAAAGTTCAATATCTCCAGTAGTTTTTAAGTTGGCGAGCCAAAAACGTACAAATGCTTGTAAATTCGCGTTTTTAAGCAGAAATTGACGATTTTTTGCTTTTTCGCTTCGCTGGTTTAATGAGAAATCGGATTTTTTGAAAAAGTTCAATATCTCCAGTAGTTTTTAAGTTGGCGAGCCAAAAACGTACAAATGCTTGTAAATTCGCGTTTTTAAGCAGAAATTGACGATTTTTTGCTTTTTCGCTTCGCTGGTTTAATGAGAAATCGGATTTTTTGAAAAAGTTCAATATCTCCAGTAGTTTTTAAGTTGGCGAGCCAAAAACGTACAAATGCTTGTAAATTCGCGTTTTTAAGCAGAAATTGACGATTTTTTGCTTTTTCGCTTCGCTGGTTTAATGAGAAATCGGATTTTTTGAAAAAGTTCAATATCTCCAGTAGTTTTTAAGTTGGCGAGCCAAAAACGTACAAATGCTTGTAAATTCGCGTTTTTAAGCAGAAATTGACGATTTTTTGCTTTTTCGCTTCGCTGGTTTAATGAGAAATCGGATTTTTTGAAAAAGTTCAATATCTCCAGTAGTTTTTAAGTTGGCGAGCCAAAAACGTACAAATGCTTGTAAATTCGCGTTTTTAAGCAGAAATTGACGATTTTTTGCTTTTTCGCTTCGCTGGTTTAATGAGAAATCGGATTTTTTGAAAAAGTTCAATATCTCCAGTAGTTTTTAAGTTGGCGAGCCAAAAACGTACAAATGCTTGTAAATTCGCGTTTTTAAGCAGAAATTGACGATTTTTTGCTTTTTCGCTTCGCTGGTTTAATGAGAAATCGGATTTTTTGAAAAAGTTCAATATCTCCAGTAGTTTTTAAGTTGGCGAGCCAAAAACGTACAAATGCTTGTAAATTCGCGTTTTTAAGCAGAAATTGACGATTTTTTGCTTTTTCGCTTCGCTGGTTTAATGAGAAATCGGATTTTTTGAAAAAGTTCAATATCTCCAGTAGTTTTTAAGTTGGCGAGCCAAAAACGTACAAATGCTTGTAAATTCGCGTTTTTAAGCAGAAATTGACGATTTTTTGCTTTTTCGCTTCGCTGGTTTAATGAGAAATCGGATTTTTTGAAAAAGTTCAATATCTCCAGTAGTTTTTAAGTTGGCGAGCCAAAAACGTACAAATGCTTGTAAATTCGCGTTTTTAAGCAGAAATTGACGATTTTTTGCTTTTTCGCTTCGCTGGTTTAATGAGAAATCGGATTTTTTGAAAAAGTTCAATATCTCCAGTAGTTTTTAAGTTGGCGAGCCAAAAACGTACAAATGCTTGTAAATTCGCGTTTTTAAGCAGAAATTGACGATTTTTTGCTTTTTCGCTTCGCTGGTTTAATGAGAAATCGGATTTTTTGAAAAAGTTCAATATCTCCAGTAGTTTTTAAGTTGGCGAGCCAAAAACGTACAAATGCTTGTAAATTCGCGTTTTTAAGCAGAAATTGACGATTTTTTGCTTTTTCGCTTCGCTGGTTTAATGAGAAATCGGATTTTTTGAAAAAGTTCAATATCTCCAGTAGTTTTTAAGTTGGCGAGCCAAAAACGTACAAATGCTTGTAAATTCGCGTTTTTAAGCAGAAATTGACGATTTTTTGCTTTTTCGCTTCGCTGGTTTAATGAGAAATCGGATTTTTTGAAAAAGTTCAATATCTCCAGTAGTTTTTAAGTTGGCGAGCCAAAAACGTACAAATGCTTGTAAATTCGCGTTTTTAAGCAGAAATTGACGATTTTTTGCTTTTTCGCTTCGCTGGTTTAATGAGAAATCGGATTTTTTGAAAAAGTTCAATATCTCCAGTAGTTTTTAAGTTGGCGAGCCAAAAACGTACAAATGCTTGTAAATTCGCGTTTTTAAGCAGAAATTGACGATTTTTTGCTTTTTCGCTTCGCTGGTTTAATGAGAAATCGGATTTTTTGAAAAAGTTCAATATCTCCAGTAGTTTTTAAGTTTGCGAGCCAAAAACGTACAAATGCTTGTAAATTCGCGTTTTTAAGCAGAAATTGACGATTTTTTGCTTTTTCGCTTCGCTGGTTTAATGAGAAATCGGATTTTTTGAAAAAGTTCAATATCTCCAGTAGTTTTTAAGTTGGCGAGCCAAAAACGTACAAATGCTTGTAAATTCGCGTTTTTAAGCAGAAATTGACGATTTTTTGCTTTTTCGCTTCGCTGGTTTAATGAGAAATCGGATTTTTTGAAAAAGTTCAATATCTCCAGTAGTTTTTAAGTTGGCGAGCCAAAAACGTACAAATGCTTGTAAATTCGCGTTTTTAAGCAGAAATTGACGATTTTTTGCTTTTTCGCTTCGCTGGTTTAATGAGAAATCGGATTTTTTGAAAAAGTTCAATATCTCCAGTAGTTTTTAAGTTGGCGAGCCAAAAACGTACAAATGCTTGTAAATTCGCGTTTTTAAGCAGAAATTGACGATTTTTTGCTTTTTCGCTTCGCTGGTTTAATGAGAAATCGGATTTTTTGAAAAAGTTCAATATCTCCAGTAGTTTTTAAGTTGGCGAGCCAAAAACGTACAAATGCTTGTAAATTCGCGTTTTTAAGCAGAAATTGACGATTTTTTGCTTTTTCGCTTCGCTGGTTTAATGAGAAATCGGATTTTTTGAAAAAGTTCAATATCTCCAGTAGTTTTTAAGTTGGCGAGCCAAAAACGTACAAATGCTTGTAAATTCGCGTTTTTAAGCAGAAATTGACGATTTTTTGCTTTTTCGCTTCGCTGGTTTAATGAGAAATCGGATTTTTTGAAAAAGTTCAATATCTCCAGTAGTTTTTAAGTTTTCGAGCCAAAAACGTACAAATGCTTGTAAATTCGCGTTTTTAAGCAGAAATTGACGATTTTTTGCTTTTTCGCTTCGCTGGTTTAATGAGAAATCGGATTTTTTGAAAAAGTTCAATATCTCCAGTAGTTTTTAAGTTGGCGAGCCAAAAACGTACAAATGCTTGTAAATTCGCGTTTTTAAGCAGAAATTGACGATTTTTTGCTTTTTCGCTTCGCTGGTTTAATGAGAAATCGGATTTTTTGAAAAAGTTCAATATCTCCAGTAGTTTTTAAGTTTTCGAGCCAAAAACGTACAAATGCTTGTAAATTCGCGTTTTTAAGCAGAAATTGACGATTTTTTGCTTTTTCGCTTCGCTGGTTTAATGAGAAATCGGATTTTTTGAAAAAGTTCAATATCTCCAGTAGTTTTTAAGTTGGCGAGCCAAAAACGTACAAATGCTTGTAAATTCGCGTTTTTAAGCAGAAATTGACGATTTTTTGCTTTTTCGCTTCGCTGGTTTAATGAGAAATCGGATTTTTTGAAAAAGTTCAATATCTCCAGTAGTTTTTAAGTTGGCGAGCCAAAAACGTACAAATGCTTGTAAATTCGCGTTTTTAAGCAGAAATTGACGATTTTTTGCTTTTTCGCTTCGCTGGTTTAATGAGAAATCGGATTTTTTGAAAAAGTTCAATATCTCCAGTAGTTTTTAAGTTGGCGAGCCAAAAACGTACAAATGCTTGTAAATTCGCGTTTTTAAGCAGAAATTGACGATTTTTTGCTTTTTCGCTTCGCTGGTTTAATGAGAAATCGGATTTTTTGAAAAAGTTCAATATCTCCAGTAGTTTTTAAGTTTTAGAGCCAAAAACGTACAAATGCTTGTAAATTCGCGTTTTTAAGCAGAAATTGACGATTTTTTGCTTTTTCGCTTCGCTGGTTTAATGAGAAATCGGATTTTTTGAAAAAGTTCAATATCTCCAGTAGTTTTTAAGTTGGCGAGCCAAAAACGTACAAATGCTTGTAAATTCGCGTTTTTAAGCAGAAATTGACGATTTTTTGCTTTTTCGCTTCGCTGGTTTAATGAGAAATCGGATTTTTTGAAAAAGTTCAATATCTCCAGTAGTTTTTAAGTTTTCGAGCCAAAAACGTACAAATGCTTGTAAATTCGCGTTTTTAAGCAGAAATTGACGATTTTTTGCTTTTTCGCTTCGCTGGTTTAATGAGAAATCGGATTTTTTGAAAAAGTTCAATATCTCCAGTAGTTTTTAAGTTTTCGAGCCAAAAACGTACAAATGCTTGTAAATTCGCGTTTTTAAGCAGAAATTGACGATTGTTTGCTTTTTCGCTTCGCTGGTTTAATGAGAAATCGGATTTTTTGAAAAAGTTCAATATCTCCAGTAGTTTTTAAGTTTTCGAGCCAAAAACGTACAAATGCTTGTAAATTCGCGTTTTTAAGCAGAAATTGACGATTTTTTGCTTTTTCGCTTCGCTGGTTTAATGAGAAATCGGATTTTTTGAAAAAGTTCAATATCTCCAGTAGTTTTTAAGTTGGCGAGCCAAAAACGTACAAATGCTTGTAAATTCACGTTTTTAAGCAGAAATTGACGATTTTTTGCTTTTTCGCTTCGCTGGTTTAATGAGAAATCGGATTTTTTGTAAAAGTTCAATATCTCCAGTAGTTTTTAAGTTTTCGAGCCAAAACGTACAAATGCTTGTAAATTCGGGTTTTTAAGCAGAAATTGACGATTTTTTGCTTTTTCGCTTCGCTGGTTTAATGAGAAATCGGATTTTTTGAAAAAGTTCAATATCTCCAGTAGTTTTTAAGTTGGCGAGCCAAAAACGTACAAATGCTTGTAAATTCGCGTTTTTAAGCAGAAATTGACGATTTTTTGCTTTTTCGCTTCGCTGGTTTAATGAGAAATCGGATTTTTTGAAAAAGTTCAATATCTCCAGTAGTTTTTAAGTTTTCGAGCCAAAAACGTACAAATGCTTGTAAATTCGCGTTTTTAAGCAGAAATTGACGATTTTTTGCTTTTTCGCTTCGCTGGTTTAATGAGAAATCGGATTTTTTGAAAAAGTTCAATATCTCCAGTAGTTTTTAAGTTGGCGAGCCAAAAACGTACAAATGCTTGTAAATTCGCGTTTTTAAGCAGAAATTGACGATTTTTTGCTTTTTCGCTTCGCTGGTTTAATGAGAAATCGGATTTTTTGAAAAAGTTCAATATCTCCAGTAGTTTTTAAGTTTTCGAGCCAAAAACGTACAAATGCTTGTAAATTCGCGTTTTTAAGCAGAAATTGACGATTTTTTGCTTTTTCGCTTCGCTGGTTTAATGAGAAATCGGATTTTTTGAAAAAGTTCAATATCTCCAGTAGTTTTTAAGTTGGCGAGCCAAAAACGTACAAATGCTTGTAAATTCGCGTTTTTAAGCAGAAATTGACGATTTTTTGCTTTTTCGCTTCGCTGGTTTAATGAGAAATCGGATTTTTTGAAAAAGTTCAATATCTCCAGTAGTTTTTAAGTTTTCGAGCCAAAAACGTACAAATGCTTGTAAATTCGCGTTTTTAAGCAGAAATTGACGATTTTTTGCTTTTTCGCTTCGCTGGTTTAATGAGAAATCGGATTTTTTGAAAAAGTTCAATATCTCCAGTAGTTTTTAAGTTGGCGAGCCAAAAACGTACAAATGCTTGTAAATTCGCGTTTTTAAGCAGAAATTGACGATTTTTTGCTTTTTCGCTTCGCTGGTTTAATGAGAAATCGGATTTTTTGAAAAAGTTCAATATCTCCAGTAGTTTTTAAGTTGGCGAGCCAAAAACGTACAAATGCTTGTAAATTCGCGTTTTTAAGCAGAAATTGACGATTTTTTGCTTTTTCGCTTCGCTGGTTTAATGAGAAATCGGATTTTTTGAAAAAGTTCAATATCTCCAGTAGTTTTTAAGTTGTCGAGCCAAAAACGTACAAATGCTTGTAAATTCGCGTTTTTAAGCAGAAATTGACGATTTTTTGCTTTTTCGCTTCGCTGGTTTAATGAGAAATCGGATTTTTTGAAAAAGTTCAATATCTCCAGTAGTTTTTAAGTTGGCGAGCCAAAAACGTACAAATGCTTGTAAATTCGCGTTTTTAAGCAGAAATTGACGATTTTTTGCTTTTTCGCTTCGCTGGTTTAATGAGAAATCGGATTTTTTGAAAAAGTTCAATATCTCCAGTAGTTTTTAAGTCTTCGAGCCAAAAACGTACAAATGCTTGTAAATTCGCGTTTTTAAGCAGAAATTGACGATTTTTTGCTTTTTCGCTTCGCTGGTTTAATGAGAAATCGGATTTTTTGAAAAAGTTCAATATCTCCAGTAGTTTTTAAGTTGGCGAGCCAAAAACGTACAAATGCTTGTAAATTCGCGTTTTTAAGCAGAAATTGACGATTTTTTGCTTTTTCGCTTCGCTGGTTTAATGAGAAATCGGATTTTTTGAAAAAGTTCAATATCTCCAGTAGTTTTTAAGTTTTCGAGCCAAAAACGTACAAATGCTTGTAAATTCGCGTTTTTAAGCAGAAATTGACGATTTTTTGCATTTTCGCTTCGCTGGTTTAATGAGAAATCGGATTTTTTGAAAAAGTCCAATATCTCCAGTAGTTTTTAAGTTGGCGAGCCAAAAACGTACAAATGCTTGTAAATTCGCGTTTTTAAGCAGAAATTGACGATTTTTTGCTTTTTCGCTTCGCTGGTTTAATGAGAAATCGGATTTTTTGAAAAAGTTCAATATCTCCAGTAGTTTTTAAGTTGGCGAGCCAAAAACGTACAAATGCTTGTAAATTCGCGTTTTTAAGCAGAAATTGACGATTTTTTGCATTTTCGCTTCGCTGGTTTAATGAGAAATCGGATTTTTTGAAAAAGTTCAATATCTCCAGTAGTTTTTAAGTTTTCGAGCCAAAAACGTACAAATGCTTGTAAATTCGCGTTTTTAAGCAGAAATTGACGATTTTTTGCTTTTTCGCTTCGCTGGTTTAATGAGAAATCGGATTTTTTGAAAAAGTTCAATATCTCCAGTAGTTTTTAAGTTTTCGAGCCAAAAACGTACAAATGCTTGTAAATTCGCGTTTTTAAGCAGAAATTGACGATTTTTTGCATTTTCGCTTCGCTGGTTTAATGAGAAATCGGATTTTTTGAAAAAGTTCAATATCTCCAGTAGTTTTTAAGTCGGCGAGCCAAAAACGTACAAATGCTTGTAAATTCGCGTTTTTAAGCAGAAATTGACGATTTTTTGCTTTTTCGCTTCGCTGGTTTAATGAGAAATCGGATTTTTTGAAAAAGTTCAATATCTCCAGTAGTTTTTAAGTTTTCGAGCCAAAAACGTACAAATGCTTGTAAATTCGCGTTTTTAAGCAGAAATTGACGATTTTTTGCTTTTTCGCTTCGCTGGTTTAATGAGAAATCGGATTTTTTGAAAAAGTTCAATATCTCCAGTAGTTTTTAAGTTGGCGAGCCAAAAACGTACAAATGCTTGTAAATTCGCGTTTTTAAGCAGAAATTGACGATTTTTTGCTTTTTCGCTTCGCTGGTTTAATGAGAAATCGGATTTTTTGAAAAAGTTCAATATCTCCAGTAGTTTTTAAGTTTTCGAGCCAAAAACGTACAAATGCTTGTAAATTCGCGTTTTTAAGCAGAAATTGACGATTTTTTGCTTTTTCGCTTCGCTGGTTTAATGAGAAATCGGATTTTTTGAAAAAGTTCAATATCTCCAGTAGTTTTTAAGTTGGCGAGCCAAAAACGTACAAATGCTTGTAAATTCGCGTTTTTAAGCAGAAATTGACGATTTTTTGCTTTTTCGCTTCGCTGGTTTAATGAAAAATCGGATTTTTGAAAAAGTTCAATATCTCCAGTAGTTTTTAAGTTTTCGAGCCAAAAACGTACAAATGCTTGTAAATTCGCGTTTTTAAGCAGAAATTGACGATTTTTTGCTTTTTCGCTTCGCTGGTTTAATGAGAAATCGGATTTTTTGAAAAAGTTCAATATCTCCAGTAGTTTTTAAGTTTTCGAGCCAAAAACGTACAAATGCTTGTAAATTCGCGTTTTTAAGCAGAAATTGACGATTTTTTGCTTTTTCGCTTCGCTGGTTTAATGAGAAATCGGATTTTTTGAAAAAGTTCAATATCTCCAGTAGTTTTTAAGTTGGCGAGCCAAAAACGTACAAATGCTTGTAAATTCGCGTTTTTAAGCAGAAATTGACGATTTTTTGCTTTTTCGCTTCGCTGGTTTAATGAGAAATCGGATTTTTTGAAAAAGTTCAATATCTCCAGTAGTTTTTAAGTTTTCGAGCCAAAAACGTACAAATGCTTGTAAATTCGCGTTTTTAAGCAGAAATTGACGATTTTTTGCTTTTTCGCTTCGCTGGTTTAATGAGAAATCGGATTTTTTGAAAAAGTTCAATATCTCCAGTAGTTTTTAAGTTGGCGAGCCAAAAACGTACAAATGCTTGTAAATTCGCGTTTTTAAGCAGAAATTGACGATTTTTTGCTTTTTCGCTTCGCTGGTTTAATGAGAAATCGGATTTTTTGAAAAAGTTCAATATCTCCAGTAGTTTTTAAGTTCTCGAGCCAAAAACGTACAAATGCTTGTAAATTCGCGTTTTTAAGCAGAAATTGACGATTTTTTGCTTTTTCGCTTCGCTGGTTTAATGAGAAATCGGATTTTTTGAAAAAGTTCAATATCTCCAGTAGTTTTTAAGTTGGCGAGCCAAAAACGTACAAATGCTTGTAAATTCGCGTTTTTAAGCAGAAATTGACGATTTTTTGCTTTTTCGCTTCGCTGGTTTAATGAGAAATCGGATTTTTTGAAAAAGTTCAATATCTCCAGTAGTTTTTAAGTTTTCGAGCCAAAAACGTACAAATGCTTGTAAATTCGCGGTTTTTAAGCAGAAATTGACGATTTTTTGCTTTTTCGCTTCGCTGGTTTAATGAGAAATCGGATTTTTTGAAAAAGTTCAATATCTCCAGTAGTTTTTAAGTTGGCGAGCCAAAAACGTACAAATGCTTGTAAATTCGCGTTTTTAAGCAGAAATTGACGATTTTTTGCTTTTTCGCTTCGCTGGTTTAATGAGAAATCGGATTTTTTGAAAAAGTTCAATATCTCCAGTAGTTTTTAAGTTGGCGAGCCAAAAACGTACAAATGCTTGTAAATTCGCGTTTTTAAGCAGAAATTGACGATTTTTTGCTTTTTCGCTTCGCTGGTTTAATGAGAAATCGGATTTTTTGAAAAAGTTCAATATCTCCAGTAGTTTTTAAGTTGGCGAGCCAAAAACGTACAAATGCTTGTAAATTCGCGTTTTTAAGCAGAAATTGACGATTTTTTGCTTTTTCGCTTCGCTGGTTTAATGAGAAATCGGATTTTTTGAAAAAGTTCAATATCTCCAGTAGTTTTTAAGTTGGCGAGCCAAAAACGTACAAATGCTTGTAAATTCGCGTTTTTAAGCAGAAATTGACGATTTTTTGCTTTTTCGCTTCGCTGGTTTAATGAGAAATCGGATTTTTTGAAAAAGTTCAATATCTCCAGTAGTTTTTAAGTTGGCGAGCCAAAAACGTACAAATGCTTGTAAATTCGCGTTTTTAAGCAGAAATTGACGATTTTTTGCTTTTTCGCTTCGCTGGTTTAATGAGAAATCGGATTTTTTGAAAAAGTTCAATATCTCCAGTAGTTTTTAAGTTGGCGAGCCAAAAACGTACAAATGCTTGTAAATTCGCGTTTTTAAGCAGAAATTGACGATTTTTTGCTTTTTCGCTTCGCTGGTTTAATGAGAAATCGGATTTTTTGAAAAAGTTCAATATCTCCAGTAGTTTTTAAGTTGGCGAGCCAAAAACGTACAAATGCTTGTAAATTCGCGTTTTTAAGCAGAAATTGACGATTTTTTGCTTTTTCGCTTCGCTGGTTTAATGAGAAATCGGATTTTTTGAAAAAGTTCAATATCTCCAGTAGTTTTTAAGTTGGCGAGCCAAAAACGTACAAATGCTTGTAAATTCGCGTTTTTAAGCAGAAATTGACGATTTTTTGCTTTTTCGCTTCGCTGGTTTAATGAGAAATCGGATTTTTTGAAAAAGTTCAATATCTCCAGTAGTTTTTAAGTTGGCGAGCCAAAAACGTACAAATGCTTGTAAATTCGCGTTTTTAAGCAGAAATTGACGATTTTTTGCTTTTTCGCTTCGCTGGTTTAATGAGAAATCGGATTTTTTGAAAAAGTTCAATATCTCCAGTAGTTTTTAAGTTGGCGAGCCAAAAACGTACAAATGCTTGTAAATTCGCGTTTTTAAGCAGAAATTGACGATTTTTTGCTTTTTCGCTTCGCTGGTTTAATGAGAAATCGGATTTTTTGAAAAAGTTCAATATCTCCAGTAGTTTTTAAGTTGGCGAGCCAAAAACGTACAAATGCTTGTAAATTCGCGTTTTTAAGCAGAAATTGACGATTTTTTGCTTTTTCGCTTCGCTGGTTTAATGAGAAATCGGATTTTTTGAAAAAGTTCAATATCTCCAGTAGTTTTTAAGTTGGCGAGCCAAAAACGTACAAATGCTTGTAAATTCGCGTTTTTAAGCAGAAATTGACGATTTTTTGCTTTTTCGCTTCGCTGGTTTAATGAGAAATCGGATTTTTTGAAAAAGTTCAATATCTCCAGTAGTTTTTAAGTTGGCGAGCCAAAAACGTACAAATGCTTGTAAATTCGCGTTTTTAAGCAGAAATTGACGATTTTTTGCTTTTTCGCTTCGCTGGTTTAATGAGAAATCGGATTTTTTGAAAAAGTTCAATATCTCCAGTAGTTTTTAAGTTGGCGAGCCAAAAACGTACAAATGCTTGTAAATTCGCGTTTTTAAGCAGAAATTGACGATTTTTTGCTTTTTCGCTTCGCTGGTTTAATGAGAAATCGGATTTTTTGAAAAAGTTCAATATCTCCAGTAGTTTTTAAGTTGGCGAGCCAAAAACGTACAAATGCTTGTAAATTCGCGTTTTTAAGCAGAAATTGACGATTTTTTGCTTTTTCGCTTCGCTGGTTTAATGAGAAATCGGATTTTTTGAAAAAGTTCAATATCTCCAGTAGTTTTTAAGTTGGCGAGCCAAAAACGTACAAATGCTTGTAAATTCGCGTTTTTAAGCAGAAATTGACGATTTTTTGCTTTTTCGCTTCGCTGGTTTAATGAGAAATCGGATTTTTTGAAAAAGTTCAATATCTCCAGTAGTTTTTAAGTTGGCGAGCCAAAAACGTACAAATGCTTGTAAATTCGCGTTTTTAAGCAGAAATTGACGATTTTTTGCTTTTTCGCTTCGCTGGTTTAATGAGAAATCGGATTTTTTGAAAAAGTTCAATATCTCCAGTAGTTTTTAAGTTGGCGAGCCAAAAACGTACAAATGCTTGTAAATTCGCGTTTTTAAGCAGAAATTGACGATTTTTTGCTTTTTCGCTTCGCTGGTTTAATGAGAAATCGGATTTTTTGAAAAAGTTCAATATCTCCAGTAGTTTTTAAGTTGGCGAGCCAAAAACGTACAAATGCTTGTAAATTCGCGTTTTTAAGCAGAAATTGACGATTTTTTGCTTTTTCGCTTCGCTGGTTTAATGAGAAATCGGATTTTTTGAAAAAGTTCAATATCTCCAGTAGTTTTTAAGTTGGCGAGCCAAAAACGTACAAATGCTTGTAAATTCGCGTTTTTAAGCAGAAATTGACGATTTTTTGCTTTTTCGCTTCGCTGGTTTAATGAGAAATCGGATTTTTTGAAAAAGTTCAATATCTCCAGTAGTTTTTAAGTTGGCGAGCCAAAAACGTACAAATGCTTGTAAATTCGCGTTTTTAAGCAGAAATTGACGATTTTTTGCTTTTTCGCTTCGCTGGTTTAATGAGAAATCGGATTTTTTGAAAAAGTTCAATATCTCCAGTAGTTTTTAAGTTGGCGAGCCAAAAACGTACAAATGCTTGTAAATTCGCGTTTTTAAGCAGAAATTGACGATTTTTTGCTTTTTCGCTTCGCTGGTTTAATGAGAAATCGGATTTTTTGAAAAAGTTCAATATCTCCAGTAGTTTTTAAGTTGGCGAGCCAAAAACGTACAAATGCTTGTAAATTCGCGTTTTTAAGCAGAAATTGACGATTTTTTGCTTTTTCGCTTCGCTGGTTTAATGAGAAATCGGATTTTTTGAAAAAGTTCAATATCTCCAGTAGTTTTTAAGTTGGCGAGCCAAAAACGTACAAATGCTTGTAAATTCGCGTTTTTAAGCAGAAATTGACGATTTTTTGCTTTTTCGCTTCGCTGGTTTAATGAGAAATCGGATTTTTTGAAAAAGTTCAATATCTCCAGTAGTTTTTAAGTTTTCGAGCCAAAAACGTACAAATGCTTGTAAATTCGCGTTTTTAAGCAGAAATTGACGATTTTTTGCTTTTTCGCTTCGCTGGTTTAATGAGAAATCGGATTTTTTGAAAAAGTTCAATATCTACAGTAGTTTTTAAGTTGGCGAGCCAAAAACGTACAAATGCTTGTAAATTCGCGTTTTTAAGCAGAAATTGACGATTTTTTGCTTTTTCGCTTCGCTGGTTTAATGAGAAATCGGATTTTTTGAAAAAGTTCAATATCTCCAGTAGTTTTTAAGTTTGCGAGCCAAAAACGTACAAATGCTTGTAAATTCGCGTTTTTAAGCAGAAATTGACGATTTTTTGCTTTTTCGCTTCGCTGGTTTAATGAGAAATCGGATTTTTTGAAAAAGTTCAATATCTCCAGTAGTTTTTAAGTTGGCGAGCCAAAAACGTACAAATGCTTGTAAATTCGCGTTTTTAAGCAGAAATTGACGATTTTTTGCTTTTTCGCTTCGCTGGTTTAATGAGAAATCGGATTTTTTGAAAAAGTTCAATATCTCCAGTAGTTTTTAAGTTGGCGAGCCAAAAACGTACAAATGCTTGTAAATTCGCGTTTTTAAGCAGAAATTGACGATTTTTTGCTTTTTCGCTTCGCTGGTTTAATGAGAAATCGGATTTTTTGAAAAAGTTCAATATCTCCAGTAGTTTTTAAGTTGGCGAGCCAAAAACGTACAAATGCTTGTAAATTCGCGTTTTTAAGCAGAAATTGACGATTTTTTGCTTTTTCGCTTCGCTGGTTTAATGAGAAATCGGATTTTTTGAAAAAGTTCAATATCTCCAGTAGTTTTTAAGTTGGCGAGCCAAAAACGTACAAATGCTTGTAAATTCGCGTTTTTAAGCAGAAATTGACGATTTTTTGCTTTTTCGCTTCGCTGGTTTAATGAGAAATCGGATTTTTTGAAAAAGTTCAATATCTCCAGTAGTTTTTAAGTTGGCGAGCCAAAAACGTACAAATGCTTGTAAATTCGCGTTTTTAAGCAGAAATTGACGATTTTTTGCTTTTTCGCTTCGCTGGTTTAATGAGAAATCGGATTTTTTGAAAAAGTTCAATATCTCCAGTAGTTTTTAAGTTGGCGAGCCAAAAACGTACAAATGCTTGTAAATTCGCGTTTTTAAGCAGAAATTGACGATTTTTTGCTTTTTCGCTTCGCTGGTTTAATGAGAAATCGGATTTTTTGAAAAAGTTCAATATCTCCAGTAGTTTTTAAGTTGGCGAGCCAAAAACGTACAAATGCTTGTAAATTCGCGTTTTTAAGCAGAAATTGACGATTTTTTGCTTTTTCGCTTCGCTGGTTTAATGAGAAATCGGATTTTTTGAAAAAGTTCAATATCTCCAGTAGTTTTTAAGTTGGCGAGCCAAAAACGTACAAATGCTTGTAAATTCGCGTTTTTAAGCAGAAATTGACGATTTTTTGCTTTTTCGCTTCGCTGGTTTAATGAGAAATCGGATTTTTTGAAAAAGCTTCAATATCTCCAGTAGTTTTTAAGTTGGCGAGCCAAAAACGTACAAATGCTTGTAAATTCGCGTTTTTAAGCAGAAATTGACGATTTTTTGCTTTTTCGCTTCGCTGGTTTAATGAGAAATCGGATTTTTTGAAAAAGTTCAATATCTCCAGTAGTTTTTAAGTTGGCGAGCCAAAAACGTACAAATGCTTGTAAATTCGCGTTTTTAAGCAGAAATTGACGATTTTTTGCTTTTTCGCTTCGCTGGTTTAATGAGAAATCGGATTTTTTGAAAAAGTTCAATATCTCCAGTAGTTTTTAAGTTGGCGAGCCAAAAACGTACAAATGCTTGTAAATTCGCGTTTTTAAGCAGAAATTGACGATTTTTTGCTTTTTCGCTTCGCTGGTTTAATGAGAAATCGGATTTTTTGAAAAAGTTCAATATCTCCAGTAGTTTTTAAGTTGGCGAGCCAAAAACGTACAAATGCTTGTAAATTCGCGTTTTTAAGCAGAAATTGACGATTTTTTGCTTTTTCGCTTCGCTGGTTTAATGAGAAATCGGATTTTTTGAAAAAGTTCAATATCTCCAGTAGTTTTTAAGTTGGCGAGCCAAAAACGTACAAATGCTTGTAAATTCGCGTTTTTAAGCAGAAATTGACGATTTTTTGCTTTTTCGCTTCGCTGGTTTAATGAGAAATCGGATTTTTTGAAAAAGTTCAATATCTCCAGTAGTTTTTAAGTTGGCGAGCCAAAAACGTACAAATGCTTGTAAATTCGCGTTTTTAAGCAGAAATTGACGATTTTTTGCTTTTTCGCTTCGCTGGTTTAATGAGAAATCGGATTTTTTGAAAAAGTTCAATATCTCCAGTAGTTTTTAAGTTGGCGAGCCAAAAACGTACAAATGCTTGTAAATTCGCGTTTTTAAGCAGAAATTGACGATTTTTTGCTTTTTCGCTTCGCTGGTTTAATGAGAAATCGGATTTTTTGAAAAAGTTCAATATCTCCAGTAGTTTTTAAGTTGGCGAGCCAAAAACGTACAAATGCTTGTAAATTCGCGTTTTTAAGCAGAAATTGACGATTTTTTGCTTTTTCGCTTCGCTGGTTTAATGAGAAATCGGATTTTTTGAAAAAGTTCAATATCTCCAGTAGTTTTTAAGTTGGCGAGCCAAAAACGTACAAATGCTTGTAAATTCGCGTTTTTAAGCAGAAATTGACGATTTTTTGCTTTTTCGCTTCGCTGGTTTAATGAGAAATCGGATTTTTTGAAAAAGTTCAATATCTCCAGTAGTTTTTAAGTTGTCGAGCCAAAAACGTACAAATGCTTGTAAATTCGCGTTTTTAAGCAGAAATTGACGATTTTTTGCTTTTTCGCTTCGCTGGTTTAATGAGAAATCGGATTTTTTGAAAAAGTTCAATATCTCCAGTAGTTTTTAAGTTGGCGAGCCAAAAACGTACAAATGCTTGTAAATTCGCGTTTTTAAGCAGAAATTGACGATTTTTTGCTTTTTCGCTTCGCTGGTTTAATGAGAAATCGGATTTTTTGAAAAAGTTCAATATCTCCAGTAGTTTTTAAGTTTTCGAGCCAAAAACGTACAAATGCTTGTAAATTCGCGTTTTTAAGCAGAAATTGACGATTTTTTGCTTTTTCGCTTCGCTGGTTTAATGAGAAATCGGATTTTTTGAAAAAGTTCAATATCTCCAGTAGTTTTTAAGTTGGCGAGCCAAAAACGTACAAATGCTTGTAAATTCGCGTTTTTAAGCAGAAATTGACGATTTTTTGCTTTTTCGCTTCGCTGGTTTAATGAGAAATCGGATTTTTTGAAAAAGTTCAATATCTCCAGTAGTTTTTAAGTTGGCGAGCCAAAAACGTACAAATGCTTGTAAATTCGCGTTTTTAAGCAGAAATTGACGATTTTTTGCTTTTTCGCTTCGCTGGTTTAATGAGAAATCGGATTTTTTGAAAAAGTTCAATATCTCCAGTAGTTTTTAAGTTGGCGAGCCAAAAACGTACAAATGCTTGTAAATTCGCGTTTTTAAGCAGAAATTGACGATTTTTTGCTTTTTCGCTTCGCTGGTTTAATGAGAAATCGGATTTTTTGAAAAAGTTCAATATCTCCAGTAGTTTTTAAGTTGGCGAGCCAAAAACGTACAAATGCTTGTAAATTCGCGTTTTTAAGCAGAAATTGACGATTTTTTGCTTTTTCGCTTCGCTGGTTTAATGAGAAATCGGATTTTTTGAAAAAGTTCAATATCTCCAGTAGTTTTTAAGTTGGCGAGCCAAAAACGTACAAATGCTTGTAAATTCGCGTTTTTAAGCAGAAATTGACGATTTTTTGCTTTTTCGCTTCGCTGGTTTAATGAGAAATCGGATTTTTTGAAAAAGTTCAATATCTCCAGTAGTTTTTAAGTTGGCGAGCCAAAAACGTACAAATGCTTGTAAATTCGCGTTTTTAAGCAGAAATTGACGATTTTTTGCTTTTTCGCTTCGCTGGTTTAATGAGAAATCGGATTTTTTGAAAAAGTTCAATATCTCCAGTAGTTTTTAAGTTGGCGAGCCAAAAACGTACAAATGCTTAAATTCGCGTTTTTAAGCAGAAATTGACGATTTTTTGCTTTTTCGCTTCGCTGGTTTAATGAGAAATCGGATTTTTTGAAAAAGTTCAATATCTCCAGTAGTTTTTAAGTTGGCGAGCCAAAAACGTACAAATGCTTGTAAATTCGCGTTTTTAAGCAGAAATTGACGATTTTTTGCTTTTTCGCTTCGCTGGTTTAATGAGAAATCGGATTTTTTGAAAAAGTTCAATATCTCCAGTAGTTTTTAAGTTGGCGAGCCAAAAACGTACAAATGCTTGTAAATTCGCGTTTTTAAGCAGAAATTGACGATTTTTTGCTTTTTCGCTTCGCTGGTTTAATGAGAAATCGGATTTTTTGAAAAAGTTCAATATCTCCAGTAGTTTTTAAGTTGGCGAGCCAAAAACGTACAAATGCTTGTAAATTCGCGTTTTTAAGCAGAAATTGACGATTTTTTGCTTTTTCGCTTCGCTGGTTTAATGAGAAATCGGATTTTTTGAAAAAGTTCAATATCTCCAGTAGTTTTTAAGTTGGCGAGCCAAAAACGTACAAATGCTTGTAAATTCGCGTTTTTAAGCAGAAATTGACGATTTTTTGCTTTTTCGCTTCGCTGGTTTAATGAGAAATCGGATTTTTTGAAAAAGTTCAATATCTCCAGTAGTTTTTAAGTTGGCGAGCCAAAAACGTACAAATGCTTGTAAATTCGCGTTTTTAAGCAGAAATTGACGATTTTTTGCTTTTTCGCTTCGCTGGTTTAATGAGAAATCGGATTTTTTGAAAAAGTTCAATATCTCCAGTAGTTTTTAAGTTGGCGAGCCAAAAACGTACAAATGCTTGTAAATTCGCGTTTTTAAGCAGAAATTGACGATTTTTTGCTTTTTCGCTTCGCTGGTTTAATGAGAAATCGGATTTTTTGAAAAAGTTCAATATCTCCAGTAGTTTTTAAGTTGGCGAGCCAAAAACGTACAAATGCTTGTAAATTCGCGTTTTTAAGCAGAAATTGACGATTTTTTGCTTTTTCACTTCGCTGGTTTAATGAGAAATCGGATTTTTTGAAAAAGTTCAATATCTCCAGTAGTTTTTAAGTTGGCGAGCCAAAAACGTACAAATGCTTGTAAATTCGCGTTTTTAAGCAGAAATTGACGATTTTTTGCTTTTTCGCTTCGCTGGTTTAATGAGAAATCGGATTTTTTGAAAAAGTTCAATATCTCCAGTAGTTTTTAAGTTTTCGAGCCAAAAACGTACAAATGCTTGTAAATTCGCGTTTTTAAGCAGAAATTGACGATTTTTTGCTTTTTCGCTTCGCTGGTTTAATGAGAAATCGGATTTTTTGAAAAAGTTCAATATCTCCAGTAGTTTTTAAGTTGGCGAGCCAAAAACGTACAAATGCTTGTAAATTCGCGTTTTTAAGCAGAAATTGACGATTTTTTGCTTTTTCGCTTCGCTGGTTTAATGAGAAATCGGATTTTTTGAAAAAGTTCAATATCTCCAGTAGTTTTTAAGTTGGCGAGCCAAAAACGTACAAATGCTTGTAAATTCGCGTTTTTAAGCAGAAATTGACGATTTTTTGCTTTTTCGCTTCGCTGGTTTAATGAGAAATCGGATTTTTTGAAAAAGTTCAATATCTCCAGTAGTTTTTAAGTTGGCGAGCCAAAAACGTACAAATGCTTGTAAATTCGCGTTTTTAAGCAGAAATTGACGATTTTTTGCTTTTTCGCTTCGCTGGTTTAATGAGAAATCGGATTTTTTGAAAAAGTTCAATATCTCCAGTAGTTTTTAAGTTGGCGAGCCAAAAACGTACAAATGCTTGTAAATTCGCGTTTTTAAGCAGAAATTGACGATTTTTTGCTTTTTCGCTTCGCTGGTTTAATGAGAAATCGGATTTTTTGAAAAAGTTCAATATCTCCAGTAGTTTTTAAGTTGGCGAGCCAAAAACGTACAAATGCTTGTAAATTCGCGTTTTTAAGCAGAAATTGACGATTTTTTGCTTTTTCGCTTCGCTGGTTTAATGAGAAATCGGATTTTTTGAAAAAGTTCAATATCTCCAGTAGTTTTTAAGTTGGCGAGCCAAAAACGTACAAATGCTTGTAAATTCGCGTTTTTAAGCAGAAATTGACGATTTTTTGCTTTTTCGCTTCGCTGGTTTAATGAGAAATCGGATTTTTTGAAAAAGTTCAATATCTCCAGTAGTTTTTAAGTTGGCGAGCCAAAAACGTACAAATGCTTGTAAATTCGCGTTTTTAAGCAGAAATTGACGATTTTTTGCTTTTTCGCTTCGCTGGTTTAATGAGAAATCGGATTTTTTGAAAAAGTTCAATATCTCCAGTAGTTTTTAAGTTGGCGAGCCAAAAACGTACAAATGCTTGTAAATTCGCGTTTTTAAGCAGAAATTGACGATTTTTTGCTTTTTCGCTTCGCTGGTTTAATGAGAAATCGGATTTTTTGAAAAAGTTCAATATCTCCAGTAGTTTTTAAGTTGGCGAGCCAAAAACGTACAAATGCTTGTAAATTCGCGTTTTTAAGCAGAAATTGACGATTTTTTGCTTTTTCGCTTCGCTGGTTTAATGAGAAATCGGATTTTTTGAAAAAGTTCAATATCTCCAGTAGTTTTTAAGTTGGCGAGCCAAAAACGTACAAATGCTTGTAAATTCGCGTTTTTAAGCAGAAATTGACGATTTTTTGCTTTTTCGCTTCGCTGGTTTAATGAGAAATCGGATTTTTTGAAAAAGTTCAATATCTCCAGTAGTTTTTAAGTTGGCGAGCCAAAAACGTACAAATGCTTGTAAATTCGCGTTTTTAAGCAGAAATTGACGATTTTTTGCTTTTTCGCTTCGCTGGTTTAATGAGAAATCGGATTTTTTGAAAAAGTTCAATATCTCCAGTAGTTTTTAAGTTGGCGAGCCAAAAACGTACAAATGCTTGTAAATTCGCGTTTTTAAGCAGAAATTGACGATTTTTTGCTTTTTCGCTTCGCTGGTTTAATGAGAAATCGGATTTTTTGAAAAAGTTCAATATCTCCAGTAGTTTTTAAGTTGGCGAGCCAAAAACGTACAAATGCTTGTAAATTCGCGTTTTTAAGCAGAAATTGACGATTTTTTGCTTTTTCGCTTCGCTGGTTTAATGAGAAATCGGATTTTTTGAAAAAGTTCAATATCTCCAGTAGTTTTTAAGTTGGCGAGCCAAAAACGTACAAATGCTTGTAAATTCGCGTTTTTAAGCAGAAATTGACGATTTTTTGCTTTTTCGCTTCGCTGGTTTAATGAGAAATCGGATTTTTTGAAAAAGTTCAATATCTCCAGTAGTTTTTAAGTTGGCGAGCCAAAAACGTACAAATGCTTGTAAA
>CAWYQG010000182.1:0-12000 GCA_963966155.1 Clivina fossor
TTGCAGAAATAAATACCTACATATTTTAACATTTCAAACAAATATCTTAAAACTAAATACGATTATTTAACCAACATATAAAAAACAATATTAAAAATAAATTCGTATTAATAATTCCAATTTAATACTATTTTCCATATAACTGTAATATATTAAATTATTAACAATAACATAATTTATTTAACAATAACAAATACATGGCATAAATAACATTTAATACTAATAGAGTAATATTTTTATTTTGTACATACAGTTATTTGTGATTTAAGTTGACTATATTGCTAAAAATTTATTCTGGAGCAATTAACAGTGATCAAATATGATATATTTATTATAATGGAAGACTTTTGGAAGACATACAGGTGATTTTTGAAAAGACAGCCTAATCTATATTCTAGACAATCACACATTGTAAAATCTTAATTATATTATCATCTAAGATAATTTTAAATGAGCGGAATTTTCCAAAAATAATTACGTTTATAATTATCATCATTTATATTATATGTATAATAGAATTATTTAAAAATATATGTTTCATTAAATAATTTTACGATTCACATTTATTTAACAATTCAAAATAAAATGTCAAATGATATTCATATATTCTTATCTAACAAAAAATATTATTTAAATTTATTACAAGTATAAAAATAAATTAGTTTCATTAAGATTTTTTTGAAAAAATTTAAACATATATTACCAAATTTTTATTGGTTGATGTAAAACAGTTCCTTCTATTACAAAATAATGTATACATATATATTTCCATCAAGGAACAAATTAGAATTTTTTACTAATAGTTGTTCTTGCAGATTCTTCATTCAAATTTAACAATAATTTAATTAAAGCATGAATTTATATTAATTTAATAAAATAAAATGTTATGTAGATGAATATCGATATTGTTTGTTCTAAAATATAATTATAAATTTCCTATACAGGTATATTTAATATAAACGAAATCTTCTATACCATGATGTGAACCTTCGCGTCCTAGACCCGATTCTTTAATACCACCGAAAGCGGCTTCAGCAGTTGAAATAATACCCTCATTAACTCCAACCATTCCTACCTCTAACAATTTCGATACTCTAAATATTTGCGAAATATCATTCGAATAAAAATAACCCGCTAAACCTCTTTGTGTACTATTCGCAATCTTAAGCGCTTCCTCCTCGGTTTTAAACGGTATGCAGCTAGCAACCGGGCCGAAAACTTCCTCATTATAACACAGCATATTTTCTTTCATATTCGTTAATAAAGTCGGCTCGTAAAATAATTTCCCGTATTCGGTAGCCGGTTTTCCACCCGTTACAACTGTAGCACCTTTATCAATCGCGTCCACCACGAAATTGTGTACTTTATTAGCTTGCGCTTCATTAATTAACGGTCCCGCTAAAATTTCCTCATTCTGTCCATCGCCCATTCGTAGATGTTCCATCGCGTCTTTAAATTTCCCAACAAATTCATCAAATACACGTTCGTGAATTAGAAAGCGATTAGACGAAACGCACGTTTGACCCAAGTTACGGAATTTCGATGCGACAGCGCCCTGAACAGCTTTAGCAAGATTTGCGGTTTCAAATACGATAAATGGCGCGTTACCGCCGAGTTCTAAAGCGAGTCGCTTTATCCCGCCTGCGCATTGCCGATAAAGCAGTTTACCGACTTGCGTTGAGCCAGTAAATGAAATGCCCGCAACTAGAGGACTCTCGCAGAACAGTTTGCCGACATCGGCCGCGTTATTTCGATTTGATGTAATGACGTTGAACACCCCCTTTGGAATGCCCGCTTCGTCGGCTAATTGAGCTAATGCTAAAGCAGTTAATGGCGTATCTTCTGCAGGTTTAACAACACAAGTACAGCCTGCAGCCAGAGCGGCGCCAGCTTTTCGGGTAATCATCGCATGTGGAAAGTTCCAGGGTGTAATTAATCCTGCGACACCGATCGGTTGCTTGGTGAGCAAAATTTTCTTAGTTTTTACTGGACTCGGAATAATCTCTCCATTGATGCGACGCGCTTGTTCCGAAAACCATTCGACGAATGAATTGCCGTAATTTATTTCAGCTCGAGATTCAATAATTGGCTTTCCCGATTCAGCTGTCATAATTCTGGCAATATCTTCACTATTCTTTTCCATTAAATCGTACCATTTACGCAACAGAAATGAACGTTCCTTTGCTGCGGTTTCTTGCCAACTATGAAAGGCGTCATACGCTTTTTCAATTGCAATTTGCACATCTGCAACGGACATATTGGGAACTGTACCCACAACTGATCCATCATACGGATTTGTTGCATCGAAAGTTTCATTATTTGCTGCACTAACCCAACTTCCATTTACGTATGCTTTTTGTTTAAGCAACGATAATTTTCGCACGTCATATACTTGCTGCTTCAACGCACGTATAGCACTCATCTTACGTATGTTTTATCGTACACTGATAATAAAATTTGCCTTGCAATTGAATAAAGTACCAGTTGATTAATTTTAATAAATGCTATAAGCACCAATCACCAATTGTCAAAGTCAAACTCAAATATCAAATGTCAAATAATACCAACCTAATATAAGTCATGGACACCAATACTAGAAATATTCATACTCTATAGATTCTATTATTTTTTTGTGTTTGTGTTCTAATTTTCGCAGTTTCATCAATCAATATTCTTTTTTTAATATATACGATTAAATAAAATAAATATTATTTAACGACAATATATATTTTCTAACAGATTTAAAAAAATAGTGAATATAAAATTTTTAAGAAAATATAAAATATATATTTCATATATGTTCAGTGTTCACCTACTTTCAAATGCAAAAAAAAATATCTTAATTATGTTAATGTACATATAAACAATTCTAAAAACTATTTATCTTAGATAATTTATTTTTAACCGTGATGCAAACGTTTACTTAAACTATATAGTTAGCTTGTAAAAAATATTTAAAAATAAATCAAAAATATATTCAAATATTAATATATAACAATAAAAATATATAATAAAAAAATAAACTCACTTTATTTCATGTTCGGTTTTTTCTGTTTGTGATTTTTGCTGTTGTAGTTTTTCATAAATTGATTTCCACATAAGTTCTTCTTGCTCCATTTTTCTATAGTTAATCAATAATCGCTATAAATTTTTAATATCACAAAATTCGTAGCTGCCCGGTTTGTGTCTAACTACCGTATGCAAATTTCAACAAAACGAAACGTGAGAACCCACAGTAAACAGCTGAGAGAAACTTGTTTTATGCCGAAACATTCACCGGCATAAAATCTCCCACAAGTACTAGTTATAAAGAATATAACAGATTTTAGTCGGGGATACCACAGTTATTACCTTGAATTAGTCATGTAGTGCAAAAAAACCATAGTCTGGTTTATGTATTTCTACGGCTTGCCAATGAGAACAAGCCGTTAAATTAGTTTTCTATAAAACAGACATATTACTGACAGCGCTGCACGAAATATGTCGATGTCAACCGATCATACGAGATCATACGCTGTCCTGATTGGTTGGCATTAAGAATTAGCACTAGAAATTGAAAAGTTCCCAACTCTTAAGTTTAAAGCATAATGCTAGGGATAAGTTTACAAGCGTATGCCAGCACTAGTACCGTAGCACGTGTTTTGCTATACTTCAACTTTCAAGGTTACGGCTTAATGCTAGGGTTAGGTTAGGTTAGGTTGGGTTGGGTACACGGTACCGTGGGTTAAGGCATAAGTTTACAGCGTGCATAAACCAGCCTTTACGTAAAAAAGCCAGGAAACTTATAATTATTCCGTAAAAACACAGCAAAATCTTTATAAAAATTGTAGAACTGACCTATGTGATTTTCCAACAACATCTATATGAAAACTACGCTAAATTTAGATTCACTTTCAAAACCAAAATAAATAGTTTACATTCCAATTGCAACAATAATTGTTTTGTTTGAATGCTATCGTAATATACGGCCTACACAATTTAATAGTTTTTTTAAAAAAGTCATTAATTTATTAAGGCAACAAAGCTAGCTGTAATCTTTTTATTAAATAATATGTGCATATAATATTATGACCAAAATAAAAAGAGATCTTTTTTATTTATGTAATTTAAGTGCATTTGATTAATTGCATGTTTGTATGCTTTATATATGTTTTATTATAAATAAATAGTTATATTATGTTATCACACATCATTTTTATTTACAAAAAATATTTTTATAGAAGTAAATTGCTGTTTAAAATTCAAGCAAAAAAAAAACTTAACATGTAATCAATAACAATAAAAAACAATGCGAACCGGATGAAATTATAAATTATTAAATATCATTTCTGTTAAGAAATACGTCGTATTTTAAAACATAATTTAAGAATAACAAAACCTTGGCAGATTAAATCAATATTTTAAACAAATGAAAACAAAAATGTTAGTAAAACAAAAAACTAATTATGATATTAAAAGCATTAAAATTACCTACAACTGTCAAAATTACACAAAATATAACAACGCACGTTCTTTAGCGTTTGAATAAAAACTGATTAAAGTTGTTTATTATTCAATGTCTTTATTTTATTCTGTACCAAACCTAGGTTAATTTAATCTAAATAAGTAGGAGTATTAAAAACGCAAAGACAATTCTTACATACTTCAATGAGTAATGCATACTAATCTTAATTCACTTTACGTGTAGGTACAAAAGATCTAATGTTTTTTTTGTTTATTATTTAAATTACCGAGTACAACAATATTTTTAGAATATAAAACGTTATCATTCATTTTTTAGGTAAAAATTGTATTTGAAAGGTTAAAATTTTTATTTGTAAATTGAAAACAAAATATTTTTGACGAAATGATCTCATTAAAATGTGTACTAAATCATGTAAATAGGCAATAAATAATCTTTATGTTTTAAAAATATTAAACTATGAAACCATTAATTATCGCATATTTATATATTAGAATATTTACTTTGTAAGTTATTTTTTTCTATTACACATTGCAAAAGAAAATAATATGAAGCTCATCACATGTTCTGCGTAATTCTGATTCATATATACATATATCTATTACTATTTTTTTTATAAAAACGAGTGATTCCATTTTAATGGAACGCATTTACATATGGTTATGTCAGGAAATGCATTTCAAACATATATACTGTCATTGTTAATTTGCTTAATATGTTCGATTAAATATTAAGATAGTAAAAATAATTACAATATACAAAAACCATTTAAAAGTGAGAACAAATTTTGATGGTAAAGTTATCCGCATTAAAAAGATATAATTTTCTCATCCGTTCAGTATTGTATTCAGTTGTCTATCATTTATATATATATATATATATATATATATATATATATATATATATATATATATATATGCCGAACTTTATATGTCATCAAGGACATAATTAACAAATTAGTATTTCTTTAAACATACAATTATTTTGAAGAAAAAAATGATATTTGAAATTTTAGTTACTACAATTTGCTACAATGCAAAAACCTGACCTAACATAACCTTATAGATTAATATATGTATAAAAATTAATATTATTAATGTATTTATTGTTCCTGTTATTCATTTTATTTTATTTATTTATTTTATTTATTAAGTATAAAAATTAGGTTGACCACCTCTCCGGTTTTCACCCGGAGTCTCCGGTTTTTCAATTGAATCTCCGGTCTCCGTGTTATTTGTTGTAATCATTAAAATCTCCGGGTCAATTGAAATAAAAAGGTGGTCACCCTAATAAAAATATTAGCGATTATTAGTACATTTTTAATATTTATTTTTATACGTTGGTGTTTTTTTTTTGTTCATTTTAAATCAGATTTTTGTTAAATTTTATTGTTAAACTTTCAGGGTCATTATAATACAAAAGTCAAATTATTTTTTTTTATGTTGTATCATGAGATCGTAACCATAGAGTGTAACATACACGCATTTAATCTCCATGACGTCATGAAATATCACGTAGGATGACCCTGAATCTTTGTGTCTGTCTGTATGTAGTTAAAAAACCACAATGATATTAAATACATAATCTAAAACGGCATATTTTTGATATACGTCAAAGGTTTGCCCAAAAATAATACCTCCGAGCATATAGTTTAGAAATCAAATTATTGAATTAAATTAAAACTCAATGTAATAACAGTAAGGTGGCCTAATTATTCACTCACACGCAGACACACTTAATTTTCAAAACTTATTAAATTTAATATATATATATATATATATATATATATATATATATATATATACAGTCGATTCCGCTTAATTGGGACACATCGGGACTATAGAGCATTTTGTCCCAATTAAGCGGCTGTCCCAATTAACCGAATTTTACATAAAATTAAGCAATCCATATTTTTCTTTCAATAATTTTATTTTATAAATTCTTGGAAAAAACTATAAACTACATATAACCAAAAAATATAAACTTTTAAGAAAAAATAATAATAAATTCCAAAATAAAATAATAAATAAATACATATGTTGGGACCCGGTGCTGGCTTGGCGACCACGAAACACTAGTTGTGTCTGTGGGCAAGTGCTCGAGTTCCTAAAAAAGGCGATGCGGCGTGTGTGCGGTGATGTAGCGAGCTAGTGGACTGTATTGCGGCGTAAATATGAAGTAAGCGTGCGTAACTTGCTGAATAGAACTAATTAATTGATAAATAAGAGGATGGATAAGGATCAGAGACGATCTTCACCTATCCGAGCGATAGATAGGGCTTGTACAAGAAGTGGTAGCTCTAGGAAGAAATGAGGAAAGAGGTTGGCCCACAACTGAGGTATAGGAGTGCGGGACGGTAGGTGAGGTGAATTAAACCAATAACTTGTAGCAAGTCAAGTGTCAGCACAATTACTGCACGATTGGAATGAGTAATGTAAAAGCAACTTACGTTTATATAATGTAGTACAGATCCGTAATGAATATGCGGTTAGATACCTTACAATTCAGCGTACGATTGTGTAGTTACTGAGAGCTTTCAGATGCGTGTACTTCAATTAACGTAAGCTTGGTGCTTCTGCGGTGCGTGTTTGGAGCTATGCGTGAATGTGTATAGATCGTCAGATCTTCAACGAGTGTTGAGCGAGAATTAGTGTTAATAAGCTTCCAAAACAATTAATAAAGCACAAATAAAGAAAAGAATCTGCAACTAAATATGAGAATAAATGTTGCAAATACAGCGATGCGAGCGTGAATGATAGATGCGAGTGATGCGACAATAATGTAAGCAAAATACATAAAATGCGTGATAATAATAGTACAAGCGCATAGAATTGGAATAACTCTATGCGTAACAGATATACAAGCGTTTGTAATTGTAAATAATATCATGTAAATCACAAAGAATAAAATATGTTGTACTTAACTGAATATTTGAGGTTAGTTCCAACACGTGTTTGGTAAAATATGCGGAAATGTGATATCTTGTACTTTACAATCAGTTAATCACAATTAATAGTAGAAATGATATACTTCTGCGTAATATGTGTAGAATAGCGGATGAAGCGAATATAATTTGATATAATAAGCAGCGTGCGAAAAGCGAAGCGTATATAAAATCATGCGTTTTCAAGCGAGCGATATATTTCAATACGTGTTGACAGAATCACACGACAAGTCGTCCGTATGCGAGAATAACGTAGCATAACTTGTGTGCTTAGTACAAACGACGTAGAATATAAATAATACTTGCTGCGAATGATAATTGATGAGATGAAATGTGCGTTGTTGTTCAACGGCACAGCGTGGAGATGTTGACTTGTTCACTGCCGGATATGGACTCTTACTGAATGCTTGCGTATGCGAAGCGAAACTAGTACTGAATGCGGGCGCCATACGAAGCTTGATAAGAATATGAAATGTGTTACGATTTGTACGCGCTAGTGGCCAACAGATGGAACTGCGGTCTTAACATGATAACGAAACTTGAACATTGAATTCAGACGCGTACATGCCAGCCACTTGCCAACAGATGGCAATGCCTGGTCTGAACAACATACATTTTTAATTCAATTCAAAAATGTGTCAATTGTAGTCTGTCTTTTGTTTTTGAAACTTTTCACTTCTACACTTATCCAGCAAAGCAATTTTACTAGAAACTGTCATATCACTTATTGGCATCTTGGCAAGAGTCAATTTTTTTTAAATAAAATCGACAAAATGTAAGTTTAACGAACCTTCCACGCGCGAGGTGTAGTGGTAACTGAATCATAACTGAATACGTAACGATTGAGACAGCAGGGTAGACTCTCACAGCTATAATGACCGGTGCCGCGCCACGCCGACGCGAGGGTAAACATTAACCTTTGAGCGCGCGTGGGTCCGTACTTCATACGTGAATGAATGTGTTGGGAAAAAAGTTCACAACGCGCGATACTAATGTAATTAATTGATACATATTTGCTAGTTTTTTAAATATAATTTTCAATGTTGTGAATCAAAAAGATATGAAGCGTATCATATTAAATTTTTTGTAAATATTTTTTCTTGTGAATACATATTTGTAACATAATATATACTGTGATCTTAAATTTACTGTCCCAATTAAGCGGAATATTGTCCCAATTAAACATGTAAATTTACTGTTGGTTCCTTGGTTTGGTTTCTGTTCTTTGAGATTTGTCCCAAATAAGCGGCTGTCCCAATTAAGCGGTGTCCCCATTAAGCGGAATCGACTGTATATATATATATTGAATATCTATTTTTAAAAATTATACATAAAATTTTTAATTTCAAGCTTCCCTTTCCATCAATAATTTTAATACGCTAATGTACATAAACATTTATTATTAATTCAACTTACATAATTACTAACGGAAATGAGCTTCAGAAATATTACTTCTTGACCAACTTTATATAATATATATGTATCTATATAATAAATGTGCTCTATCATATAAACACCACATAAACAATTTGTATATGAGAATACAAACCACAAAGATTTGCTTTGTTTATATCTAATTTAATTCTTATTAATTCGTTAAACAAGCGTTTTAATGTTTAACACGATGGTGCTACTACAATATTTAAGATAAAATATATATTTTGTATTAAACATGAAATATAAACAAAATGTTTATTACTTAATATAAATACATATATATTTTATTAATATAAATAAAAAAACATGAAACATTTAATAAATCTAATAAAATGTTACTTCATATGACAATTTAAAATTGAAAAATAAATCAGTTACTTATATATTCTATGCTTTATATAAATTCATAGAAATAAATAAAAACTTGCTAATTTATTAATATAAACAATGCATACTTATCAATATTTATTATTATGAAATTCAAGGTTGTTTAAAAAAATAATTCTTTTAACATAAACAATGATATAGGCAACCAAATCTACAGTACTGTTACGTGTAAAATTGCTTTTTCTGAGAAGCGTACAATGAGATAAAAATAAAATCTACCAAATTTTTAATTATATTAAAGTGTATTTCTAGTTATTAACATAACTAGAATTTTTATAGAGAAAAATAGTTTCAAATAATAATTTTTATTTATTATTGTATATTTCGTAAATTTATTGTATATTTTTATCTTCCATACTTTTATTTATTAATTAAAAATTTTCATAAACTCAAACAATATTAATCAATTAACAAATATTTCCATATTTGAAATTTAAATGAAAGATGAAGTATTTTTTGCTTATTAATTTTGCACGAATACCAAGACGTCGTTTACTTTGAACAAATAAAATATACAAAAATAATTACTTTAACAACATGATTACATGTTTAAAGTTAAATTATACATTTCTGCAAAAAATAAAACAATTTATCCTTATACGTAACTTAAAAATTGTATATTTTCATCTATTATTAATAAAACAATTTTAATATTGATTTTAGTAAAGGAACTTTACAAAATTTATTTCAAATTATAATTTTATTTTTGCTAACATATTTTTTTGTTTTTAATATTTAATATTTCTATTATATATGATATTTTCAAGTCCAAATAAAGCTAAATAGACAATAAAAAATTTGAAATATATTTCAACATTTTTTTTTATATAAAATCACCTTTAAAATGATTGTAAATTCAATTAAAATTTCTATATTTTTTTTAAGTTGAAAATCGGTAATACAAAAGTTTCTTTTGATGTAAACATAAATTTATTAGTTTTTATTATTTATTACTTAAAATATTCGATGAACTGTCTACAAAATACAAAACATTATACGAGTAGATATAAAAAATCCCCATAATCGTTAAAATGATAACCCAACGGAAGTATATGTAAATAACAACATCATTCTAATATTATTTATTTTTCAAATTATACAAATTATCAGTATTGTATAATTATTTATAATAATAAATAATCACAATTGTAATATATATTTTACGTTCTCCTTCTATTCCACTATGTATTAAATAAATAAAACATAAAAAAAAATCATATGACTTTAAAAAAAAGCTTTATAAAATATTTATTTATATCAATATGTAACAATAACATTGTAGTATAATAAAAATATCTATTTTTAAATAGATATGTATCATTTGATTGTTTTTAACGCATAAATATGCAAATATCTAAAACCTGTTATTAAAATTGCATTAAAAGCACAAGTGCAATAGATTGTTTTTAAATTAATTTAAATCGTTTATCAATATTTCTTTTTTGTATAAATAGACATGATATAATTTCCATAATAACAGTTGAAAACATCTACTATAATCTTTGATTTGATTGAAACGAAATCATATGAATCATTTACATATGAGTTGTAAGAACGTCATAAAAAAAGTTTCATGATTTTTAAACTTTTCCTGATTATAAATTTTTGTCTTATAATAATTTAAGTATTGAGTTTCTTATTGAAACCATACATGGAATCTCCCGTAAGAGATGTAGCCTAGATTAAATTAGAATTTTTTCCTTATTACTCAAACGTATAATTTTTATTTTAATGTTAAAATAATAAAACTAAAATTACACTCACAGAAAAATAATTATTTTTTTAATATTTATACAAAATTCATATCTTTAGTAAAACTAAAATTCCCGCTAGTATTTATTTCATTTAATTTTTTTATTCTTAATTATTCAGAATGCAATGCAAATATTACACTTAGCAACATATTGTTTGCTAAAAACAATTCTAGTTGTAAAAATCACTACATACATTGAATAATAATTCGATAATAAACAAAAACAAATGCACATGATCAATTTCTATTGTTCGTAACGTTTGCGAAATGTAAACAAAATTCAATTCCCTATACAATTAATCTAACGGAATATTAGGTTCTAAACACATTCATTTGCATTAACATTTACTAGATAATTTATCCAACAATATCTTTGCAATATCTTGTAATTCTGTCATTGACCCTGTAAGCACGGGAGAAGAACAAAGTCAACCAGTTTAATACTCGAATTTTTGCGTGCTGACGTATTTGAACGAAATGGTAAACTATATCAACCTTATCCGGTATTTCCCCAAAACTCTAATGTTACTAAAAATAAACTACATCGGATATTAAATAAGCAAGAACAAGCCAAAAGTTACTTATATATATATAAAAAAAAAACTATAAATATATTTGCTTGAATACCTTGAATATAAAATTGTTTTCTAAAATTTTGTAATTTCGCTGTTTCCTTTGACCGAAAGGAAATGTTGCTCGATGATTATAACTTTATGACTCTTGGTAATAAATATATTACTCAAGCCCATTATTTCTATATGATTGTTCGTTTATTCAATTTGTAATTAGAAAAATAAAAACAATAGATTATGTTATGACGCACAAAGTGTTAAGTAAAAATTGCCACTTTTTTCTTTGACAAATTAAAGCAAAACATAATAAAGATAAAATAAAATTTACTTATGATTTATAAAGAATTCATAGTACTTATTTATAAAATACCAAAATTCTGTTGATATAAAAAACATAATATACATGTGAGATATGCTATCAAGACAAAAATATGTTTCTTTCTGC
>CAWYQG010000183.1:0-52289 GCA_963966155.1 Clivina fossor
CAAATCCCGCAGCTCAGTGTATATATTAAAACAAAGACATAGGTAGCCGGAACTCAAAAACTATGCGCTTTAGAGAAAAATATTAAGAGACCAAAGTTGTCGGGAATCAAAAATGAGGACCAACCAAAAGAAAACTTATGGGTCTAAAAAACCCCTAAACATGTCACAACTTGCTTTTTATTAAATCTTATCCGAATCTAATCGAGTTTGGTATCACTGGAAAGGTCTTTTAAAATGCTATGCAATGGTATATGAAATTTTAAATTTAGGTGATTCGCTTTTGTTTTATGACCGATTTTCTATATTTTAATTGTTTTAAAAAAACCTATAGCAGTTATGAAAAAAAAGTATTTAGCTTAATTGTGTATATTCGGAAGGACTATAACCCAGCACCTGTCATTTGTTCCAAGTCTCAACAGGTTCTAAGATAAATGACTTTTTATGAAAAAATGGTCGATTGTAGACGCTTCAAGCTCGCATTATAAAATTTTTGAAAATTTTTTTTCCATAAGTACTTACAATATGTCTGTAGGTAGGGTAAGTTATATTTTTGAAATCGAACGGCTTATGTTTAAACAGGTTTCTACTGAATACGAAATTTTTAATTTTTTTTTAAAACTAATCGAGTGTGGTCTTATTGGAAAGCCCTTGAAAAATGCTACCCAACCATATGATCACACTTAAAATTCGACAAGTTTTGACTTTTTTCGAATTTTTCACCTATATGGAGCTTAACTGGAAACATTTAGCAAAAAACGAATTTAAGGACATTATGTAACGTACAAAAAGAAATTTAAGTTAATACTTGACATTTTTTCCTAATACTAATAGTTTAATTAATAAAAATTATCAAAACTCCCAAAAATGCATGAAAATGCGAAAATTGTTAATTTTCAATAATTTTTCCTGGCAAACCAGTATAAGTTAGAAAAAAAAGTTACTTAACTATTTTGTAGAGAATTTTATTCTCTACACAAAGCCAGTGAAAAAATATTCAAAATCCTGTTTTTTTTTTTTTTTTTTTTTTTTGAAAAAATCATAAGGGTACCCCCTTACGAAATTTTTTAAAAATCTGTTTTTAATTTTTTTTCTCTTAAACAAAGTATTGTAGAACAATGATTTCTTTACTGGATTATAGGACTCATTATTCCGCATTTTTCGATACCATTACCGTTTCCATACACCTAACAGTTTCTGAGAAAAAAAATAAAAACACAAAAGTAAAAAAAAAATTCTAGCGCCCAAATGGCACATGCTAGCAAATTCAGACTGGAACCATAATATAGAACCTTTTATTCTCTATCGAAGAGTATTCTTACTAAATTTCTCTAAACCTCATAGTTTCCGAGATATTAACACTTTTTTATTATTTGAATTAAAATTTATACGATTTTATATGAATGAAATCCATGATGGCCGCTACAATTCAAGATGGCCGGCCCCAAGATGGCGACTCCCGCAGCTCAGTGTATATATTAAAACAAAGACATAGGTAGCCGGAACTCAAAAACTATGCGCTTTAGAGAAAAATATTAAGAGACCAAAGTTGTCGGGAATCAAAAATGAGGACCAACCAAAAGAAAACTTATGGGTCTAAAAAACCCCTAAACATGTCACAACTTGCTTTTTATTAAATCTTATCCGAATCTAATCGAGTTTGGTATCACTGGAAAGGTCTTTTAAAATGCTATGCAATGGTATATGAAATTTTAAATTTAGGTGATTCGCTTTTGTTTTATGACCGATTTTCTATATTTTAATTGTTTTAAAAAAACCTATAGCAGTTATGAAAAAAAAGTATTTAGCTTAATTGTGTATATTCGGAAGGACTATAACCCAGCACCTGTCATTTGTTCCAAGTCTCAACAGGTTCTAAGATAAATGACTTTTTATGAAAAAATGGTCGATTGTAGACGCTTCAAGCTCGCATTATAAAATTTTTGAAAATTTTTTTTCCATAAGTACTTACAATATGTCTGTAGGTAGGGTAAGTTATATTTTTGAAATCGAACGGCTTATGTTTAAACAGGTTTCTACTGAATACGAAATTTTTAATTTTTTTTTAAAACTAATCGAGTGTGGTCTTATTGGAAAGCCCTTGAAAAATGCTACCCAACCATATGATCACACTTAAAATTCGACAAGTTTTGACTTTTTTCGAATTTTTCACCTATATGGAGCTTAACTGGAAACATTTAGCAAAAAACGAATTTAAGGACATTATGTAACGTACAAAAAGAAATTTAAGTTAATACTTGACATTTTTTCCTAATACTAATAGTTTAATTAATAAAAATTATCAAAACTCCCAAAAATGCATGAAAATGCGAAAATTGTTAATTTTCAATAATTTTTCCTGGCAAACCAGTATAAGTTAGAAAAAAAAGTTACTTAACTATTTTGTAGAGAATTTTATTCTCTACACAAAGCCAGTGAAAAAATATTCAAAATCCTGTTTTTTTTTTTTTTTTTTTTTTTTGAAAAAATCATAAGGGTACCCCCTTACGAAATTTTTTAAAAATCTGTTTTTAATTTTTTTTCTCTTAAACAAAGTATTGTAGAACAATGATTTCTTTACTGGATTATAGGACTCATTATTCCGCATTTTTCGATACCATTACCGTTTCCATACACCTAACAGTTTCTGAGAAAAAAAATAAAAACACAAAAGTAAAAAAAAAATTCTAGCGCCCAAATGGCACATGCTAGCAAATTCAGACTGGAACCATAATATAGAACCTTTTATTCTCTATCGAAGAGTATTCTTACTAAATTTCTCTAAACCTCATAGTTTCCGAGATATTAACACTTTTTTATTATTTGAATTAAAATTTATACGATTTTATATGAATGAAATCCATGATGGCCGCTACAATTCAAGATGGCCGGCCCCAAGATGGCGACTCCCGCAGCTCAGTGTATATATTAAAACAAAGACATAGGTAGCCGGAACTCAAAAACTATGCGCTTTAGAGAAAAATATTAAGAGACCAAAGTTGTCGGGAATCAAAAATGAGGACCAACCAAAAGAAAACTTATGGGTCTAAAAAACCCCTAAACATGTCACAACTTGCTTTTTATTAAATCTTATCCGAATCTAATCGAGTTTGGTATCACTGGAAAGGTCTTTTAAAATGCTATGCAATGGTATATGAAATTTTAAATTTAGGTGATTCGCTTTTGTTTTATGACCGATTTTCTATATTTTAATTGTTTTAAAAAAACCTATAGCAGTTATGAAAAAAAAGTATTTAGCTTAATTGTGTATATTCGGAAGGACTATAACCCAGCACCTGTCATTTGTTCCAAGTCTCAACAGGTTCTAAGATAAATGACTTTTTATGAAAAAATGGTCGATTGTAGACGCTTCAAGCTCGCATTATAAAATTTTTGAAAATTTTTTTTCCATAAGTACTTACAATATGTCTGTAGGTAGGGTAAGTTATATTTTTGAAATCGAACGGCTTATGTTTAAACAGGTTTCTACTGAATACGAAATTTTTAATTTTTTTTTAAAACTAATCGAGTGTGGTCTTATTGGAAAGCCCTTGAAAAATGCTACCCAACCATATGATCACACTTAAAATTCGACAAGTTTTGACTTTTTTCGAATTTTTCACCTATATGGAGCTTAACTGGAAACATTTAGCAAAAAACGAATTTAAGGACATTATGTAACGTACAAAAAGAAATTTAAGTTAATACTTGACATTTTTTCCTAATACTAATAGTTTAATTAATAAAAATTATCAAAACTCCCAAAAATGCATGAAAATGCGAAAATTGTTAATTTTCAATAATTTTTCCTGGCAAACCAGTATAAGTTAGAAAAAAAAGTTACTTAACTATTTTGTAGAGAATTTTATTCTCTACACAAAGCCAGTGAAAAAATATTCAAAATCCTGTTTTTTTTTTTTTTTTTTTTTTTGAAAAAATCATAAGGGTACCCCCTTACGAAATTTTTTAAAAATCTGTTTTTAATTTTTTTTCTCTTAAACAAAGTATTGTAGAACAATGATTTCTTTACTGGATTATAGGACTCATTATTCCGCATTTTTCGATACCATTACCGTTTCCATACACCTAACAGTTTCTGAGAAAAAAAATAAAAACACAAAAGTAAAAAAAAAATTCTAGCGCCCAAATGGCACATGCTAGCAAATTCAGACTGGAACCATAATATAGAACCTTTTATTCTCTATCGAAGAGTATTCTTACTAAATTTCTCTAAACCTCATAGTTTCCGAGATATTAACACTTTTTTATTATTTGAATTAAAATTTATACGATTTTATATGAATGAAATCCATGATGGCCGCTACAATTCAAGATGGCCGGCCCCAAGATGGCGACTCCCGCAGCTCAGTGTATATATTAAAACAAAGACATAGGTAGCCGGAACTCAAAAACTATGCGCTTTAGAGAAAAATATTAAGAGACCAAAGTTGTCGGGAATCAAAAATGAGGACCAACCAAAAGAAAACTTATGGGTCTAAAAAACCCCTAAACATGTCACAACTTGCTTTTTATTAAATCTTATCCGAATCTAATCGAGTTTGGTATCACTGGAAAGGTCTTTTAAAATGCTATGCAATGGTATATGAAATTTTAAATTTAGGTGATTCGCTTTTGTTTTATGACCGATTTTCTATATTTTAATTGTTTTAAAAAAACCTATAGCAGTTATGAAAAAAAAGTATTTAGCTTAATTGTGTATATTCGGAAGGACTATAACCCAGCACCTGTCATTTGTTCCAAGTCTCAACAGGTTCTAAGATAAATGACTTTTTATGAAAAAATGGTCGATTGTAGACGCTTCAAGCTCGCATTATAAAATTTTTGAAAATTTTTTTTCCATAAGTACTTACAATATGTCTGTAGGTAGGGTAAGTTATATTTTTGAAATCGAACGGCTTATGTTTAAACAGGTTTCTACTGAATACGAAATTTTTAATTTTTTTTTAAAACTAATCGAGTGTGGTCTTATTGGAAAGCCCTTGAAAAATGCTACCCAACCATATGATCACACTTAAAATTCGACAAGTTTTGACTTTTTTCGAATTTTTCACCTATATGGAGCTTAACTGGAAACATTTAGCAAAAAACGAATTTAAGGACATTATGTAACGTACAAAAAGAAATTTAAGTTAATACTTGACATTTTTTCCTAATACTAATAGTTTAATTAATAAAAATTATCAAAACTCCCAAAAATGCATGAAAATGCGAAAATTGTTAATTTTCAATAATTTTTCCTGGCAAACCAGTATAAGTTAGAAAAAAAAGTTACTTAACTATTTTGTAGAGAATTTTATTCTCTACACAAAGCCAGTGAAAAAATATTCAAAATCCTGTTTTTTTTTTTTTTTTTTTTTTTTGAAAAAATCATAAGGGTACCCCCTTACGAAATTTTTTAAAAATCTGTTTTTAATTTTTTTTCTCTTAAACAAAGTATTGTAGAACAATGATTTCTTTACTGGATTATAGGACTCATTATTCCGCATTTTTCGATACCATTACCGTTTCCATACACCTAACAGTTTCTGAGAAAAAAAATAAAAACACAAAAGTAAAAAAAAAATTCTAGCGCCCAAATGGCACATGCTAGCAAATTCAGACTGGAACCATAATATAGAACCTTTTATTCTCTATCGAAGAGTATTCTTACTAAATTTCTCTAAACCTCATAGTTTCCGAGATATTAACACTTTTTTATTATTTGAATTAAAATTTATACGATTTTATATGAATGAAATCCATGATGGCCGCTACAATTCAAGATGGCCGGCCCCAAGATGGCGACTCCCGCAGCTCAGTGTATATATTAAAACAAAGACATAGGTAGCCGGAACTCAAAAACTATGCGCTTTAGAGAAAAATATTAAGAGACCAAAGTTGTCGGGAATCAAAAATGAGGACCAACCAAAAGAAAACTTATGGGTCTAAAAAACCCCTAAACATGTCACAACTTGCTTTTTATTAAATCTTATCCGAATCTAATCGAGTTTGGTATCACTGGAAAGGTCTTTTAAAATGCTATGCAATGGTATATGAAATTTTAAATTTAGGTGATTCGCTTTTGTTTTATGACCGATTTTCTATATTTTAATTGTTTTAAAAAAACCTATAGCAGTTATGAAAAAAAAGTATTTAGCTTAATTGTGTATATTCGGAAGGACTATAACCCAGCACCTGTCATTTGTTCCAAGTCTCAACAGGTTCTAAGATAAATGACTTTTTATGAAAAAATGGTCGATTGTAGACGCTTCAAGCTCGCATTATAAAATTTTTGAAAATTTTTTTTCCATAAGTACTTACAATATGTCTGTAGGTAGGGTAAGTTATATTTTTGAAATCGAACGGCTTATGTTTAAACAGGTTTCTACTGAATACGAAATTTTTAATTTTTTTTTAAAACTAATCGAGTGTGGTCTTATTGGAAAGCCCTTGAAAAATGCTACCCAACCATATGATCACACTTAAAATTCGACAAGTTTTGACTTTTTTCGAATTTTTCACCTATATGGAGCTTAACTGGAAACATTTAGCAAAAAACGAATTTAAGGACATTATGTAACGTACAAAAAGAAATTTAAGTTAATACTTGACATTTTTTCCTAATACTAATAGTTTAATTAATAAAAATTATCAAAACTCCCAAAAATGCATGAAAATGCGAAAATTGTTAATTTTCAATAATTTTTCCTGGCAAACCAGTATAAGTTAGAAAAAAAAGTTACTTAACTATTTTGTAGAGAATTTTATTCTCTACACAAAGCCAGTGAAAAAATATTCAAAATCCTGTTTTTTTTTTTTTTTTTTTTTTTTGAAAAAATCATAAGGGTACCCCCTTACGAAATTTTTTAAAAATCTGTTTTTAATTTTTTTTCTCTTAAACAAAGTATTGTAGAACAATGATTTCTTTACTGGATTATAGGACTCATTATTCCGCATTTTTCGATACCATTACCGTTTCCATACACCTAACAGTTTCTGAGAAAAAAAATAAAAACACAAAAGTAAAAAAAAAATTCTAGCGCCCAAATGGCACATGCTAGCAAATTCAGACTGGAACCATAATATAGAACCTTTTATTCTCTATCGAAGAGTATTCTTACTAAATTTCTCTAAACCTCATAGTTTCCGAGATATTAACACTTTTTTATTATTTGAATTAAAATTTATACGATTTTATATGAATGAAATCCATGATGGCCGCTACAATTCAAGATGGCCGGCCCCAAGATGGCGACTCCCGCAGCTCAGTGTATATATTAAAACAAAGACATAGGTAGCCGGAACTCAAAAACTATGCGCTTTAGAGAAAAATATTAAGAGACCAAAGTTGTCGGGAATCAAAAATGAGGACCAACCAAAAGAAAACTTATGGGTCTAAAAAACCCCTAAACATGTCACAACTTGCTTTTTATTAAATCTTATCCGAATCTAATCGAGTTTGGTATCACTGGAAAGGTCTTTTAAAATGCTATGCAATGGTATATGAAATTTTAAATTTAGGTGATTCGCTTTTGTTTTATGACCGATTTTCTATATTTTAATTGTTTTAAAAAAACCTATAGCAGTTATGAAAAAAAAGTATTTAGCTTAATTGTGTATATTCGGAAGGACTATAACCCAGCACCTGTCATTTGTTCCAAGTCTCAACAGGTTCTAAGATAAATGACTTTTTATGAAAAAATGGTCGATTGTAGACGCTTCAAGCTCGCATTATAAAATTTTTGAAAATTTTTTTTCCATAAGTACTTACAATATGTCTGTAGGTAGGGTAAGTTATATTTTTGAAATCGAACGGCTTATGTTTAAACAGGTTTCTACTGAATACGAAATTTTTAATTTTTTTTTAAAACTAATCGAGTGTGGTCTTATTGGAAAGCCCTTGAAAAATGCTACCCAACCATATGATCACACTTAAAATTCGACAAGTTTTGACTTTTTTCGAATTTTTCACCTATATGGAGCTTAACTGGAAACATTTAGCAAAAAACGAATTTAAGGACATTATGTAACGTACAAAAAGAAATTTAAGTTAATACTTGACATTTTTTCCTAATACTAATAGTTTAATTAATAAAAATTATCAAAACTCCCAAAAATGCATGAAAATGCGAAAATTGTTAATTTTCAATAATTTTTCCTGGCAAACCAGTATAAGTTAGAAAAAAAAGTTACTTAACTATTTTGTAGAGAATTTTATTCTCTACACAAAGCCAGTGAAAAAATATTCAAAATCCTGTTTTTTTTTTTTTTTTTTTTTTTTGAAAAAATCATAAGGGTACCCCCTTACGAAATTTTTTAAAAATCTGTTTTTAATTTTTTTTCTCTTAAACAAAGTATTGTAGAACAATGATTTCTTTACTGGATTATAGGACTCATTATTCCGCATTTTTCGATACCATTACCGTTTCCATACACCTAACAGTTTCTGAGAAAAAAAATAAAAACACAAAAGTAAAAAAAAAATTCTAGCGCCCAAATGGCACATGCTAGCAAATTCAGACTGGAACCATAATATAGAACCTTTTATTCTCTATCGAAGAGTATTCTTACTAAATTTCTCTAAACCTCATAGTTTCCGAGATATTAACACTTTTTTATTATTTGAATTAAAATTTATACGATTTTATATGAATGAAATCCATGATGGCCGCTACAATTCAAGATGGCCGGCCCCAAGATGGCGACTCCCGCAGCTCAGTGTATATATTAAAACAAAGACATAGGTAGCCGGAACTCAAAAACTATGCGCTTTAGAGAAAAATATTAAGAGACCAAAGTTGTCGGGAATCAAAAATGAGGACCAACCAAAAGAAAACTTATGGGTCTAAAAAACCCCTAAACATGTCACAACTTGCTTTTTATTAAATCTTATCCGAATCTAATCGAGTTTGGTATCACTGGAAAGGTCTTTTAAAATGCTATGCAATGGTATATGAAATTTTAAATTTAGGTGATTCGCTTTTGTTTTATGACCGATTTTCTATATTTTAATTGTTTTAAAAAAACCTATAGCAGTTATGAAAAAAAAGTATTTAGCTTAATTGTGTATATTCGGAAGGACTATAACCCAGCACCTGTCATTTGTTCCAAGTCTCAACAGGTTCTAAGATAAATGACTTTTTATGAAAAAATGGTCGATTGTAGACGCTTCAAGCTCGCATTATAAAATTTTTGAAAATTTTTTTTCCATAAGTACTTACAATATGTCTGTAGGTAGGGTAAGTTATATTTTTGAAATCGAACGGCTTATGTTTAAACAGGTTTCTACTGAATACGAAATTTTTAATTTTTTTTTAAAACTAATCGAGTGTGGTCTTATTGGAAAGCCCTTGAAAAATGCTACCCAACCATATGATCACACTTAAAATTCGACAAGTTTTGACTTTTTTCGAATTTTTCACCTATATGGAGCTTAACTGGAAACATTTAGCAAAAAACGAATTTAAGGACATTATGTAACGTACAAAAAGAAATTTAAGTTAATACTTGACATTTTTTCCTAATACTAATAGTTTAATTAATAAAAATTATCAAAACTCCCAAAAATGCATGAAAATGCGAAAATTGTTAATTTTCAATAATTTTTCCTGGCAAACCAGTATAAGTTAGAAAAAAAAGTTACTTAACTATTTTGTAGAGAATTTTATTCTCTACACAAAGCCAGTGAAAAAATATTCAAAATCCTGTTTTTTTTTTTTTTTTTTTTTTTTGAAAAAATCATAAGGGTACCCCCTTACGAAATTTTTTAAAAATCTGTTTTTAATTTTTTTTCTCTTAAACAAAGTATTGTAGAACAATGATTTCTTTACTGGATTATAGGACTCATTATTCCGCATTTTTCGATACCATTACCGTTTCCATACACCTAACAGTTTCTGAGAAAAAAAATAAAAACACAAAAGTAAAAAAAAAATTCTAGCGCCCAAATGGCACATGCTAGCAAATTCAGACTGGAACCATAATATAGAACCTTTTATTCTCTATCGAAGAGTATTCTTACTAAATTTCTCTAAACCTCATAGTTTCCGAGATATTAACACTTTTTTATTATTTGAATTAAAATTTATACGATTTTATATGAATGAAATCCATGATGGCCGCTACAATTCAAGATGGCCGGCCCCAAGATGGCGACTCCCGCAGCTCAGTGTATATATTAAAACAAAGACATAGGTAGCCGGAACTCAAAAACTATGCGCTTTAGAGAAAAATATTAAGAGACCAAAGTTGTCGGGAATCAAAAATGAGGACCAACCAAAAGAAAACTTATGGGTCTAAAAAACCCCTAAACATGTCACAACTTGCTTTTTATTAAATCTTATCCGAATCTAATCGAGTTTGGTATCACTGGAAAGGTCTTTTAAAATGCTATGCAATGGTATATGAAATTTTAAATTTAGGTGATTCGCTTTTGTTTTATGACCGATTTTCTATATTTTAATTGTTTTAAAAAAACCTATAGCAGTTATGAAAAAAAAGTATTTAGCTTAATTGTGTATATTCGGAAGGACTATAACCCAGCACCTGTCATTTGTTCCAAGTCTCAACAGGTTCTAAGATAAATGACTTTTTATGAAAAAATGGTCGATTGTAGACGCTTCAAGCTCGCATTATAAAATTTTTGAAAATTTTTTTTCCATAAGTACTTACAATATGTCTGTAGGTAGGGTAAGTTATATTTTTGAAATCGAACGGCTTATGTTTAAACAGGTTTCTACTGAATACGAAATTTTTAATTTTTTTTTAAAACTAATCGAGTGTGGTCTTATTGGAAAGCCCTTGAAAAATGCTACCCAACCATATGATCACACTTAAAATTCGACAAGTTTTGACTTTTTTCGAATTTTTCACCTATATGGAGCTTAACTGGAAACATTTAGCAAAAAACGAATTTAAGGACATTATGTAACGTACAAAAAGAAATTTAAGTTAATACTTGACATTTTTTCCTAATACTAATAGTTTAATTAATAAAAATTATCAAAACTCCCAAAAATGCATGAAAATGCGAAAATTGTTAATTTTCAATAATTTTTCCTGGCAAACCAGTATAAGTTAGAAAAAAAAGTTACTTAACTATTTTGTAGAGAATTTTATTCTCTACACAAAGCCAGTGAAAAAATATTCAAAATCCTGTTTTTTTTTTTTTTTTTTTTTTGAAAAAATCATAAGGGTACCCCCTTACGAAATTTTTTAAAAATCTGTTTTTAATTTTTTTTCTCTTAAACAAAGTATTGTAGAACAATGATTTCTTTACTGGATTATAGGACTCATTATTCCGCATTTTTCGATACCATTACCGTTTCCATACACCTAACAGTTTCTGAGAAAAAAAATAAAAACACAAAAGTAAAAAAAAAATTCTAGCGCCCAAATGGCACATGCTAGCAAATTCAGACTGGAACCATAATATAGAACCTTTTATTCTCTATCGAAGAGTATTCTTACTAAATTTCTCTAAACCTCATAGTTTCCGAGATATTAACACTTTTTTATTATTTGAATTAAAATTTATACGATTTTATATGAATGAAATCCATGATGGCCGCTACAATTCAAGATGGCCGGCCCCAAGATGGCGACTCCCGCAGCTCAGTGTATATATTAAAACAAAGACATAGGTAGCCGGAACTCAAAAACTATGCGCTTTAGAGAAAAATATTAAGAGACCAAAGTTGTCGGGAATCAAAAATGAGGACCAACCAAAAGAAAACTTATGGGTCTAAAAAACCCCTAAACATGTCACAACTTGCTTTTTATTAAATCTTATCCGAATCTAATCGAGTTTGGTATCACTGGAAAGGTCTTTTAAAATGCTATGCAATGGTATATGAAATTTTAAATTTAGGTGATTCGCTTTTGTTTTATGACCGATTTTCTATATTTTAATTGTTTTAAAAAAACCTATAGCAGTTATGAAAAAAAAGTATTTAGCTTAATTGTGTATATTCGGAAGGACTATAACCCAGCACCTGTCATTTGTTCCAAGTCTCAACAGGTTCTAAGATAAATGACTTTTTATGAAAAAATGGTCGATTGTAGACGCTTCAAGCTCGCATTATAAAATTTTTGAAAATTTTTTTTCCATAAGTACTTACAATATGTCTGTAGGTAGGGTAAGTTATATTTTTGAAATCGAACGGCTTATGTTTAAACAGGTTTCTACTGAATACGAAATTTTTAATTTTTTTTTAAAACTAATCGAGTGTGGTCTTATTGGAAAGCCCTTGAAAAATGCTACCCAACCATATGATCACACTTAAAATTCGACAAGTTTTGACTTTTTTCGAATTTTTCACCTATATGGAGCTTAACTGGAAACATTTAGCAAAAAACGAATTTAAGGACATTATGTAACGTACAAAAAGAAATTTAAGTTAATACTTGACATTTTTTCCTAATACTAATAGTTTAATTAATAAAAATTATCAAAACTCCCAAAAATGCATGAAAATGCGAAAATTGTTAATTTTCAATAATTTTTCCTGGCAAACCAGTATAAGTTAGAAAAAAAAGTTACTTAACTATTTTGTAGAGAATTTTATTCTCTACACAAAGCCAGTGAAAAAATATTCAAAATCCTGTTTTTTTTTTTTTTTTTTTTTTTTGAAAAAATCATAAGGGTACCCCCTTACGAAATTTTTTAAAAATCTGTTTTTAATTTTTTTTCTCTTAAACAAAGTATTGTAGAACAATGATTTCTTTACTGGATTATAGGACTCATTATTCCGCATTTTTCGATACCATTACCGTTTCCATACACCTAACAGTTTCTGAGAAAAAAAATAAAAACACAAAAGTAAAAAAAAAATTCTAGCGCCCAAATGGCACATGCTAGCAAATTCAGACTGGAACCATAATATAGAACCTTTTATTCTCTATCGAAGAGTATTCTTACTAAATTTCTCTAAACCTCATAGTTTCCGAGATATTAACACTTTTTTATTATTTGAATTAAAATTTATACGATTTTATATGAATGAAATCCATGATGGCCGCTACAATTCAAGATGGCCGGCCCCAAGATGGCGACTCCCGCAGCTCAGTGTATATATTAAAACAAAGACATAGGTAGCCGGAACTCAAAAACTATGCGCTTTAGAGAAAAATATTAAGAGACCAAAGTTGTCGGGAATCAAAAATGAGGACCAACCAAAAGAAAACTTATGGGTCTAAAAAACCCCTAAACATGTCACAACTTGCTTTTTATTAAATCTTATCCGAATCTAATCGAGTTTGGTATCACTGGAAAGGTCTTTTAAAATGCTATGCAATGGTATATGAAATTTTAAATTTAGGTGATTCGCTTTTGTTTTATGACCGATTTTCTATATTTTAATTGTTTTAAAAAAACCTATAGCAGTTATGAAAAAAAAGTATTTAGCTTAATTGTGTATATTCGGAAGGACTATAACCCAGCACCTGTCATTTGTTCCAAGTCTCAACAGGTTCTAAGATAAATGACTTTTTATGAAAAAATGGTCGATTGTAGACGCTTCAAGCTCGCATTATAAAATTTTTGAAAATTTTTTTTCCATAAGTACTTACAATATGTCTGTAGGTAGGGTAAGTCATATTTTTGAAATCGAACGGCTTATGTTTAAACAGGTTTCTACTGAATACGAAATTTTTAATTTTTTTTTAAAACTAATCGAGTGTGGTCTTATTGGAAAGCCCTTGAAAAATGCTACCCAACCATATGATCACACTTAAAATTCGACAAGTTTTGACTTTTTTCGAATTTTTCACCTATATGGAGCTTAACTGGAAACATTTAGCAAAAAACGAATTTAAGGACATTATGTAACGTACAAAAAGAAATTTAAGTTAATACTTGACATTTTTTCCTAATACTAATAGTTTAATTAATAAAAATTATCAAAACTCCCAAAAATGCATGAAAATGCGAAAATTGTTAATTTTCAATAATTTTTCCTGGCAAACCAGTATAAGTTAGAAAAAAAAGTTACTTAACTATTTTGTAGAGAATTTTATTCTCTACACAAAGCCAGTGAAAAAATATTCAAAATCCTGTTTTTTTTTTTTTTTTTTTTTTTTTGAAAAAATCATAAGGGTACCCCCTTACGAAATTTTTTAAAAATCTGTTTTTAATTTTTTTTCTCTTAAACAAAGTATTGTAGAACAATGATTTCTTTACTGGATTATAGGACTCATTATTCCGCATTTTTCGATACCATTACCGTTTCCATACACCTAACAGTTTCTGAGAAAAAAAATAAAAACACAAAAGTAAAAAAAAAATTCTAGCGCCCAAATGGCACATGCTAGCAAATTCAGACTGGAACCATAATATAGAACCTTTTATTCTCTATCGAAGAGTATTCTTACTAAATTTCTCTAAACCTCATAGTTTCCGAGATATTAACACTTTTTTATTATTTGAATTAAAATTTATACGATTTTATATGAATGAAATCCATGATGGCCGCTACAATTCAAGATGGCCGGCCCCAAGATGGCGACTCCCGCAGCTCAGTGTATATATTAAAACAAAGACATAGGTAGCCGGAACTCAAAAACTATGCGCTTTAGAGAAAAATATTAAGAGACCAAAGTTGTCGGGAATCAAAAATGAGGACCAACCAAAAGAAAACTTATGGGTCTAAAAAACCCCTAAACATGTCACAACTTGCTTTTTATTAAATCTTATCCGAATCTAATCGAGTTTGGTATCACTGGAAAGGTCTTTTAAAATGCTATGCAATGGTATATGAAATTTTAAATTTAGGTGATTCGCTTTTGTTTTATGACCGATTTTCTATATTTTAATTGTTTTAAAAAAACCTATAGCAGTTATGAAAAAAAAGTATTTAGCTTAATTGTGTATATTCGGAAGGACTATAACCCAGCACCTGTCATTTGTTCCAAGTCTCAACAGGTTCTAAGATAAATGACTTTTTATGAAAAAATGGTCGATTGTAGACGCTTCAAGCTCGCATTATAAAATTTTTGAAAATTTTTTTTCCATAAGTACTTACAATATGTCTGTAGGTAGGGTAAGTTATATTTTTGAAATCGAACGGCTTATGTTTAAACAGGTTTCTACTGAATACGAAATTTTTAATTTTTTTTTAAAACTAATCGAGTGTGGTCTTATTGGAAAGCCCTTGAAAAATGCTACCCAACCATATGATCACACTTAAAATTCGACAAGTTTTGACTTTTTTCGAATTTTTCACCTATATGGAGCTTAACTGGAAACATTTAGCAAAAAACGAATTTAAGGACATTATGTAACGTACAAAAAGAAATTTAAGTTAATACTTGACATTTTTTCCTAATACTAATAGTTTAATTAATAAAAATTATCAAAACTCCCAAAAATGCATGAAAATGCGAAAATTGTTAATTTTCAATAATTTTTCCTGGCAAACCAGTATAAGTTAGAAAAAAAAGTTACTTAACTATTTTGTAGAGAATTTTATTCTCTACACAAAGCCAGTGAAAAAATATTCAAAATCCTGTTTTTTTTTTTTTTTTTTTTTTTTTGAAAAAATCATAAGGGTACCCCCTTACGAAATTTTTTAAAAATCTGTTTTTAATTTTTTTTCTCTTAAACAAAGTATTGTAGAACAATGATTTCTTTACTGGATTATAGGACTCATTATTCCGCATTTTTCGATACCATTACCGTTTCCATACACCTAACAGTTTCTGAGAAAAAAAATAAAAACACAAAAGTAAAAAAAAAATTCTAGCGCCCAAATAGCACATGCTAGCAAATTCAGACTGGAACCATAATATAGAACCTTTTATTCTCTATCGAAGAGTATTCTTACTAAATTTCTCTAAACCTCATAGTTTCCGAGATATTAACACTTTTTTATTATTTGAATTAAAATTTATACGATTTTATATGAATGAAATCCATGATGGCCGCTACAATTCAAGATGGCCGGCCCCAAGATGGCGACTCCCGCAGCTCAGTGTATATATTAAAACAAAGACATAGGTAGCCGGAACTCAAAAACTATGCGCTTTAGAGAAAAATATTAAGAGACCAAAGTTGTCGGGAATCAAAAATGAGGACCAACCAAAAGAAAACTTATGGGTCTAAAAAACCCCTAAACATGTCACAACTTGCTTTTTATTAAATCTTATCCGAATCTAATCGAGTTTGGTATCACTGGAAAGGTCTTTTAAAATGCTATGCAATGGTATATGAAATTTTAAATTTAGGTGATTCGCTTTTGTTTTATGACCGATTTTCTATATTTTAATTGTTTTAAAAAAACCTATAGCAGTTATGAAAAAAAAGTATTTAGCTTAATTGTGTATATTCGGAAGGACTATAACCCAGCACCTGTCATTTGTTCCAAGTCTCAACAGGTTCTAAGATAAATGACTTTTTATGAAAAAATGGTCGATTGTAGACGCTTCAAGCTCGCATTATAAAATTTTTGAAAATTTTTTTTCCATAAGTACTTACAATATGTCTGTAGGTAGGGTAAGTTATATTTTTGAAATCGAACGGCTTATGTTTAAACAGGTTTCTACTGAATACGAAATTTTTAATTTTTTTTTAAAACTAATCGAGTGTGGTCTTATTGGAAAGCCCTTGAAAAATGCTACCCAACCATATGATCACACTTAAAATTCGACAAGTTTTGACTTTTTTCGAATTTTTCACCTATATGGAGCTTAACTGGAAACATTTAGCAAAAAACGAATTTAAGGACATTATGTAACGTACAAAAAGAAATTTAAGTTAATACTTGACATTTTTTCCTAATACTAATAGTTTAATTAATAAAAATTATCAAAACTCCCAAAAATGCATGAAAATGCGAAAATTGTTAATTTTCAATAATTTTTCCTGGCAAACCAGTATAAGTTAGAAAAAAAAGTTACTTAACTATTTTGTAGAGAATTTTATTCTCTACACAAAGCCAGTGAAAAAATATTCAAAATCCTGTTTTTTTTTTTTTTTTTTTTTTTTTTGAAAAAATCATAAGGGTACCCCCTTACGAAATTTTTTAAAAATCTGTTTTTAATTTTTTTTCTCTTAAACAAAGTATTGTAGAACAATGATTTCTTTACTGGATTATAGGACTCATTATTCCGCATTTTTCGATACCATTACCGTTTCCATACACCTAACAGTTTCTGAGAAAAAAAATAAAAACACAAAAGTAAAAAAAAAATTCTAGCGCCCAAATGGCACATGCTAGCAAATTCAGACTGGAACCATAATATAGAACCTTTTATTCTCTATCGAAGAGTATTCTTACTAAATTTCTCTAAACCTCATAGTTTCCGAGATATTAACACTTTTTTATTATTTGAATTAAAATTTATACGATTTTATATGAATGAAATCCATGATGGCCGCTACAATTCAAGATGGCCGGCCCCAAGATGGCGACTCCCGCAGCTCAGTGTATATATTAAAACAAAGACATAGGTAGCCGGAACTCAAAAACTATGCGCTTTAGAGAAAAATATTAAGAGACCAAAGTTGTCGGGAATCAAAAATGAGGACCAACCAAAAGAAAACTTATGGGTCTAAAAAACCCCTAAACATGTCACAACTTGCTTTTTATTAAATCTTATCCGAATCTAATCGAGTTTGGTATCACTGGAAAGGTCTTTTAAAATGCTATGCAATGGTATATGAAATTTTAAATTTAGGTGATTCGCTTTTGTTTTATGACCGATTTTCTATATTTTAATTGTTTTAAAAAAACCTATAGCAGTTATGAAAAAAAAGTATTTAGCTTAATTGTGTATATTCGGAAGGACTATAACCCAGCACCTGTCATTTGTTCCAAGTCTCAACAGGTTCTAAGATAAATGACTTTTTATGAAAAAATGGTCGATTGTAGACGCTTCAAGCTCGCATTATAAAATTTTTGAAAATTTTTTTTCCATAAGTACTTACAATATGTCTGTAGGTAGGGTAAGTTATATTTTTGAAATCGAACGGCTTATGTTTAAACAGGTTTCTACTGAATACGAAATTTTTAATTTTTTTTTAAAACTAATCGAGTGTGGTCTTATTGGAAAGCCCTTGAAAAATGCTACCCAACCATATGATCACACTTAAAATTCGACAAGTTTTGACTTTTTTCGAATTTTTCACCTATATGGAGCTTAACTGGAAACATTTAGCAAAAAACGAATTTAAGGACATTATGTAACGTACAAAAAGAAATTTAAGTTAATACTTGACATTTTTTCCTAATACTAATAGTTTAATTAATAAAAATTATCAAAACTCCCAAAAATGCATGAAAATGCGAAAATTGTTAATTTTCAATAATTTTTCCTGGCAAACCAGTATAAGTTAGAAAAAAAAGTTACTTAACTATTTTGTAGAGAATTTTATTCTCTACACAAAGCCAGTGAAAAAATATTCAAAATCCTGTTTTTTTTTTTTTTTTTTTTTTTTTGAAAAAATCATAAGGGTACCCCCTTACGAAATTTTTTAAAAATCTGTTTTTAATTTTTTTTCTCTTAAACAAAGTATTGTAGAACAATGATTTCTTTACTGGATTATAGGACTCATTATTCCGCATTTTTCGATACCATTACCGTTTCCATACACCTAACAGTTTCTGAGAAAAAAAATAAAAACACAAAAGTAAAAAAAAAATTCTAGCGCCCAAATGGCACATGCTAGCAAATTCAGACTGGAACCATAATATAGAACCTTTTATTCTCTATCGAAGAGTATTCTTACTAAATTTCTCTAAACCTCATAGTTTCCGAGATATTAACACTTTTTTATTATTTGAATTAAAATTTATACGATTTTATATGAATGAAATCCATGATGGCCGCTACAATTCAAGATGGCCGGCCCCAAGATGGCGACTCCCGCAGCTCAGTGTATATATTAAAACAAAGACATAGGTAGCCGGAACTCAAAAACTATGCGCTTTAGAGAAAAATATTAAGAGACCAAAGTTGTCGGGAATCAAAAATGAGGACCAACCAAAAGAAAACTTATGGGTCTAAAAAACCCCTAAACATGTCACAACTTGCTTTTTATTAAATCTTATCCGAATCTAATCGTGTTTGGTATCACTGGAAAGGTCTTTTAAAATGCTATGCAATGGTATATGAAATTTTAAATTTAGGTGATTCGCTTTTGTTTTATGACCGATTTTCTATATTTTAATTGTTTTAAAAAAACCTATAGCAGTTATGAAAAAAAAGTATTTAGCTTAATTGTGTATATTCGGAAGGACTATAACCCAGCACCTGTCATTTGTTCCAAGTCTCAACAGGTTCTAAGATAAATGACTTTTTATGAAAAAATGGTCGATTGTAGACGCTTCAAGCTCGCATTATAAAATTTTTGAAAATTTTTTTTCCATAAGTACTTACAATATGTCTGTAGGTAGGGTAAGTTATATTTTTGAAATCGAACGGCTTATGTTTAAACAGGTTTCTACTGAATACGAAATTTTTAATTTTTTTTTAAAACTAATCGAGTGTGGTCTTATTGGAAAGCCCTTGAAAAATGCTACCCAACCATATGATCACACTTAAAATTCGACAAGTTTTGACTTTTTTCGAATTTTTCACCTATATGGAGCTTAACTGGAAACATTTAGCAAAAAACGAATTTAAGGACATTATGTAACGTACAAAAAGAAATTTAAGTTAATACTTGACATTTTTTCCTAATACTAATAGTTTAATTAATAAAAATTATCAAAACTCCCAAAAATGCATGAAAATGCGAAAATTGTTAATTTTCAATAATTTTTCCTGGCAAACCAGTATAAGTTAGAAAAAAAAGTTACTTAACTATTTTGTAGAGAATTTTATTCTCTACACAAAGCCAGTGAAAAAATATTCAAAATCCTGTTTTTTTTTTTTTTTTTTTTTTTTTGAAAAAATCATAAGGGTACCCCCTTACGAAATTTTTTAAAAATCTGTTTTTAATTTTTTTTCTCTTAAACAAAGTATTGTAGAACAATGATTTCTTTACTGGATTATAGGACTCATTATTCCGCATTTTTCGATACCATTACCGTTTCCATACACCTAACAGTTTCTGAGAAAAAAAATAAAAACACAAAAGTAAAAAAAAAATTCTAGCGCCCAAATGGCACATGCTAGCAAATTCAGACTGGAACCATAATATAGAACCTTTTATTCTCTATCGAAGAGTATTCTTACTAAATTTCTCTAAACCTCATAGTTTCCGAGATATTAACACTTTTTTATTATTTGAATTAAAATTTATACGATTTTATATGAATGAAATCCATGATGGCCGCTACAATTCAAGATGGCCGGCCCCAAGATGGCGACTCCCGCAGCTCAGTGTATATATTAAAACAAAGACATAGGTAGCCGGAACTCAAAAACTATGCGCTTTAGAGAAAAATATTAAGAGACCAAAGTTGTCGGGAATCAAAAATGAGGACCAACCAAAAGAAAACTTATGGGTCTAAAAAACCCCTAAACATGTCACAACTTGCTTTTTATTAAATCTTATCCGAATCTAATCGAGTTTGGTATCACTGGAAAGGTCTTTTAAAATGCTATGCAATGGTATATGAAATTTTAAATTTAGGTGATTCGCTTTTGTTTTATGACCGATTTTCTATATTTTAATTGTTTTAAAAAAACCTATAGCAGTTATGAAAAAAAAGTATTTAGCTTAATTGTGTATATTCGGAAGGACTATAACCCAGCACCTGTCATTTGTTCCAAGTCTCAACAGGTTCTAAGATAAATGACTTTTTATGAAAAAATGGTCGATTGTAGACGCTTCAAGCTCGCATTATAAAATTTTTGAAAATTTTTTTTCCATAAGTACTTACAATATGTCTGTAGGTAGGGTAAGTTATATTTTTGAAATCGAACGGCTTATGTTTAAACAGGTTTCTACTGAATACGAAATTTTTAATTTTTTTTTAAAACTAATCGAGTGTGGTCTTATTGGAAAGCCCTTGAAAAATGCTACCCAACCATATGATCACACTTAAAATTCGACAAGTTTTGACTTTTTTCGAATTTTTCACCTATATGGAGCTTAACTGGAAACATTTAGCAAAAAACGAATTTAAGGACATTATGTAACGTACAAAAAGAAATTTAAGTTAATACTTGACATTTTTTCCTAATACTAATAGTTTAATTAATAAAAATTATCAAAACTCCCAAAAATGCATGAAAATGCGAAAATTGTTAATTTTCAATAATTTTTCCTGGCAAACCAGTATAAGTTAGAAAAAAAAGTTACTTAACTATTTTGTAGAGAATTTTATTCTCTACACAAAGCCAGTGAAAAAATATTCAAAATCCTGTTTTTTTTTTTTTTTTTTTTTTTTGAAAAAATCATAAGGGTACCCCCTTACGAAATTTTTTAAAAATCTGTTTTTAATTTTTTTTCTCTTAAACAAAGTATTGTAGAACAATGATTTCTTTACTGGATTATAGGACTCATTATTCCGCATTTTTCGATACCATTACCGTTTCCATACACCTAACAGTTTCTGAGAAAAAAAATAAAAACACAAAAGTAAAAAAAAAATTCTAGCGCCCAAATAGCACATGCTAGCAAATTCAGACTGGAACCATAATATAGAACCTTTTATTCTCTATCGAAGAGTATTCTTACTAAATTTCTCTAAACCTCATAGTTTCCGAGATATTAACACTTTTTTATTATTTGAATTAAAATTTATACGATTTTATATGAATGAAATCCATGATGGCCGCTACAATTCAAGATGGCCGGCCCCAAGATGGCGACTCCCGCAGCTCAGTGTATATATTAAAACAAAGACATAGGTAGCCGGAACTCAAAAACTATGCGCTTTAGAGAAAAATATTAAGAGACCAAAGTTGTCGGGAATCAAAAATGAGGACCAACCAAAAGAAAACTTATGGGTCTAAAAAACCCCTAAACATGTCACAACTTGCTTTTTATTAAATCTTATCCGAATCTAATCGAGTTTGGTATCACTGGAAAGGTCTTTTAAAATGCTATGCAATGGTATATGAAATTTTAAATTTAGGTGATTCGCTTTTGTTTTATGACCGATTTTCTATATTTTAATTGTTTTAAAAAAACCTATAGCAGTTATGAAAAAAAAGTATTTAGCTTAATTGTGTATATTCGGAAGGACTATAACCCAGCACCTGTCATTTGTTCCAAGTCTCAACAGGTTCTAAGATAAATGACTTTTTATGAAAAAATGGTCGATTGTAGACGCTTCAAGCTCGCATTATAAAATTTTTGAAAATTTTTTTTCCATAAGTACTTACAATATGTCTGTAGGTAGGGTAAGTTATATTTTTGAAATCGAACGGCTTATGTTTAAACAGGTTTCTACTGAATACGAAATTTTTAATTTTTTTTTAAAACTAATCGAGTGTGGTCTTATTGGAAAGCCCTTGAAAAATGCTACCCAACCATATGATCACACTTAAAATTCGACAAGTTTTGACTTTTTTCGAATTTTTCACCTATATGGAGCTTAACTGGAAACATTTAGCAAAAAACGAATTTAAGGACATTATGTAACGTACAAAAAGAAATTTAAGTTAATACTTGACATTTTTTCCTAATACTAATAGTTTAATTAATAAAAATTATCAAAACTCCCAAAAATGCATGAAAATGCGAAAATTGTTAATTTTCAATAATTTTTCCTGGCAAACCAGTATAAGTTAGAAAAAAAAGTTACTTAACTATTTTGTAGAGAATTTTATTCTCTACACAAAGCCAGTGAAAAAATATTCAAAATCCTGTTTTTTTTTTTTTTTTTTTTTTTTTTGAAAAAATCATAAGGGTACCCCCTTACGAAATTTTTTAAAAATCTGTTTTTAATTTTTTTTCTCTTAAACAAAGTATTGTAGAACAATGATTTCTTTACTGGATTATAGGACTCATTATTCCGCATTTTTCGATACCATTACCGTTTCCATACACCTAACAGTTTCTGAGAAAAAAAATAAAAACACAAAAGTAAAAAAAAAATTCTAGCGCCCAAATGGCACATGCTAGCAAATTCAGACTGGAACCATAATATAGAACCTTTTATTCTCTATCGAAGAGTATTCTTACTAAATTTCTCTAAACCTCATAGTTTCCGAGATATTAACACTTTTTTATTATTTGAATTAAAATTTATACGATTTTATATGAATGAAATCCATGATGGCCGCTACAATTCAAGATGGCCGGCCCCAAGATGGCGACTCCCGCAGCTCAGTGTATATATTAAAACAAAGACATAGGTAGCCGGAACTCAAAAACTATGCGCTTTAGAGAAAAATATTAAGAGACCAAAGTTGTCGGGAATCAAAAATGAGGACCAACCAAAAGAAAACTTATGGGTCTAAAAAACCCCTAAACATGTCACAACTTGCTTTTTATTAAATCTTATCCGAATCTAATCGAGTTTGGTATCACTGGAAAGGTCTTTTAAAATGCTATGCAATGGTATATGAAATTTTAAATTTAGGTGATTCGCTTTTGTTTTATGACCGATTTTCTATATTTTAATTGTTTTAAAAAAACCTATAGCAGTTATGAAAAAAAAGTATTTAGCTTAATTGTGTATATTCGGAAGGACTATAACCCAGCACCTGTCATTTGTTCCAAGTCTCAACAGGTTCTAAGATAAATGACTTTTTATGAAAAAATGGTCGATTGTAGACGCTTCAAGCTCGCATTATAAAATTTTTGAAAATTTTTTTTCCATAAGTACTTACAATATGTCTGTAGGTAGGGTAAGTTATATTTTTGAAATCGAACGGCTTATGTTTAAACAGGTTTCTACTGAATACGAAATTTTTAATTTTTTTTTAAAACTAATCGAGTGTGGTCTTATTGGAAAGCCCTTGAAAAATGCTACCCAACCATATGATCACACTTAAAATTCGACAAGTTTTGACTTTTTTCGAATTTTTCACCTATATGGAGCTTAACTGGAAACATTTAGCAAAAAACGAATTTAAGGACATTATGTAACGTACAAAAAGAAATTTAAGTTAATACTTGACATTTTTTCCTAATACTAATAGTTTAATTAATAAAAATTATCAAAACTCCCAAAAATGCATGAAAATGCGAAAATTGTTAATTTTCAATAATTTTTCCTGGCAAACCAGTATAAGTTAGAAAAAAAAGTTACTTAACTATTTTGTAGAGAATTTTATTCTCTACACAAAGCCAGTGAAAAAATATTCAAAATCCTGTTTTTTTTTTTTTTTTTTTTTTTTTTGAAAAAATCATAAGGGTACCCCCTTACGAAATTTTTTAAAAATCTGTTTTTAATTTTTTTTCTCTTAAACAAAGTATTGTAGAACAATGATTTCTTTACTGGATTATAGGACTCATTATTCCGCATTTTTCGATACCATTACCGTTTCCATACACCTAACAGTTTCTGAGAAAAAAAATAAAAACACAAAAGTAAAAAAAAAATTCTAGCGCCCAAATGGCACATGCTAGCAAATTCAGACTGGAACCATAATATAGAACCTTTTATTCTCTATCGAAGAGTATTCTTACTAAATTTCTCTAAACCTCATAGTTTCCGAGATATTAACACTTTTTTATTATTTAAATTAAAATTTATACGATTTTATATGAATGAAATCCATGATGGCCGCTACAATTCAAGATGGCCGGCCCCAAGATGGCGACTCCCGCAGCTCAGTGTATATATTAAAACAAAGACATAGGTAGCCGGAACTCAAAAACTATGCGCTTTAGAGAAAAATATTAAGAGACCAAAGTTGTCGGGAATCAAAAATGAGGACCAACCAAAAGAAAACTTATGGGTCTAAAAAACCCCTAAACATGTCACAACTTGCTTTTTATTAAATCTTATCCGAATCTAATCGAGTTTGGTATCACTGGAAAGGTCTTTTAAAATGCTATGCAATGGTATATGAAATTTTAAATTTAGGTGATTCGCTTTTGTTTTATGACCGATTTTCTATATTTTAATTGTTTTAAAAAAACCTATAGCAGTTATGAAAAAAAAGTATTTAGCTTAATTGTGTATATTCGGAAGGACTATAACCCAGCACCTGTCATTTGTTCCAAGTCTCAACAGGTTCTAAGATAAATGACTTTTTATGAAAAAATGGTCGATTGTAGACGCTTCAAGCTCGCATTATAAAATTTTTGAAAATTTTTTTTCCATAAGTACTTACAATATGTCTGTAGGTAGGGTAAGTTATATTTTTGAAATCGAACGGCTTATGTTTAAACAGGTTTCTACTGAATACGAAATTTTTAATTTTTTTTTAAAACTAATCGAGTGTGGTCTTATTGGAAAGCCCTTGAAAAATGCTACCCAACCATATGATCACACTTAAAATTCGACAAGTTTTGACTTTTTTCGAATTTTTCACCTATATGGAGCTTAACTGGAAACATTTAGCAAAAAACGAATTTAAGGACATTATGTAACGTACAAAAAGAAATTTAAGTTAATACTTGACATTTTTTCCTAATACTAATAGTTTAATTAATAAAAATTATCAAAACTCCCAAAAATGCATGAAAATGCGAAAATTGTTAATTTTCAATAATTTTTCCTGGCAAACCAGTATAAGTTAGAAAAAAAAGTTACTTAACTATTTTGTAGAGAATTTTATTCTCTACACAAAGCCAGTGAAAAAATATTCAAAATCCTGTTTTTTTTTTTTTTTTTTTTTTTTTGAAAAAATCATAAGGGTACCCCCTTACGAAATTTTTTAAAAATCTGTTTTTAATTTTTTTTCTCTTAAACAAAGTATTGTAGAACAATGATTTCTTTACTGGATTATAGGACTCATTATTCCGCATTTTTCGATACCATTACCGTTTCCATACACCTAACAGTTTCTGAGAAAAAAAATAAAAACACAAAAGTAAAAAAAAAATTCTAGCGCCCAAATGGCACATGCTAGCAAATTCAGACTGGAACCATAATATAGAACCTTTTATTCTCTATCGAAGAGTATTCTTACTAAATTTCTCTAAACCTCATAGTTTCCGAGATATTAACACTTTTTTATTATTTAAATTAAAATTTATACGATTTTATATGAATGAAATCCATGATGGCCGCTACAATTCAAGATGGCCGGCCCCAAGATGGCGACTCCCGCAGCTCAGTGTATATATTAAAACAAAGACATAGGTAGCCGGAACTCAAAAACTATGCGCTTTAGAGAAAAATATTAAGAGACCAAAGTTGTCGGGAATCAAAAATGAGGACCAACCAAAAGAAAACTTATGGGTCTAAAAAACCCCTAAACATGTCACAACTTGCTTTTTATTAAATCTTATCCGAATCTAATCGAGTTTGGTATCACTGGAAAGGTCTTTTAAAATGCTATGCAATGGTATATGAAATTTTAAATTTAGGTGATTCGCTTTTGTTTTATGACCGATTTTCTATATTTTAATTGTTTTAAAAAAACCTATAGCAGTTATGAAAAAAAAGTATTTAGCTTAATTGTGTATATTCGGAAGGACTATAACCCAGCACCTGTCATTTGTTCCAAGTCTCAACAGGTTCTAAGATAAATGACTTTTTATGAAAAAATGGTCGATTGTAGACGCTTCAAGCTCGCATTATAAAATTTTTGAAAATTTTTTTTCCATAAGTACTTACAATATGTCTGTAGGTAGGGTAAGTTATATTTTTGAAATCGAACGGCTTATGTTTAAACAGGTTTCTACTGAATACGAAATTTTTAATTTTTTTTTAAAACTAATCGAGTGTGGTCTTATTGGAAAGCCCTTGAAAAATGCTACCCAACCATATGATCACACTTAAAATTCGACAAGTTTTGACTTTTTTCGAATTTTTCACCTATATGGAGCTTAACTGGAAACATTTAGCAAAAAACGAATTTAAGGACATTATGTAACGTACAAAAAGAAATTTAAGTTAATACTTGACATTTTTTCCTAATACTAATAGTTTAATTAATAAAAATTATCAAAACTCCCAAAAATGCATGAAAATGCGAAAATTGTTAATTTTCAATAATTTTTCCTGGCAAACCAGTATAAGTTAGAAAAAAAAGTTACTTAACTATTTTGTAGAGAATTTTATTCTCTACACAAAGCCAGTGAAAAAATATTCAAAATCCTGTTTTTTTTTTTTTTTTTTTTTTTTGAAAAAATCATAAGGGTACCCCCTTACGAAATTTTTTAAAAATCTGTTTTTAATTTTTTTTCTCTTAAACAAAGTATTGTAGAACAATGATTTCTTTACTGGATTATAGGACTCATTATTCCGCATTTTTCGATACCATTACCGTTTCCATACACCTAACAGTTTCTGAGAAAAAAAATAAAAACACAAAAGTAAAAAAAAAATTCTAGCGCCCAAATGGCACATGCTAGCAAATTCAGACTGGAACCATAATATAGAACCTTTTATTCTCTATCGAAGAGTATTCTTACTAAATTTCTCTAAACCTCATAGTTTCCGAGATATTAACACTTTTTTATTATTTGAATTAAAATTTATACGATTTTATATGAATGAAATCCATGATGGCCGCTACAATTCAAGATGGCCGGCCCCAAGATGGCGACTCCCGCAGCTCAGTGTATATATTAAAACAAAGACATAGGTAGCCGGAACTCAAAAACTATGCGCTTTAGAGAAAAATATTAAGAGACCAAAGTTGTCGGGAATCAAAAATGAGGACCAACCAAAAGAAAACTTATGGGTCTAAAAAACCCCTAAACATGTCACAACTTGCTTTTTATTAAATCTTATCCGAATCTAATCGTGTTTGGTATCACTGGAAAGGTCTTTTAAAATGCTATGCAATGGTATATGAAATTTTAAATTTAGGTGATTCGCTTTTGTTTTATGACCGATTTTCTATATTTTAATTGTTTTAAAAAAACCTATAGCAGTTATGAAAAAAAAGTATTTAGCTTAATTGTGTATATTCGGAAGGACTATAACCCAGCACCTGTCATTTGTTCCAAGTCTCAACAGGTTCTAAGATAAATGACTTTTTATGAAAAAATGGTCGATTGTAGACGCTTCAAGCTCGCATTATAAAATTTTTGAAAATTTTTTTTCCATAAGTACTTACAATATGTCTGTAGGTAGGGTAAGTTATATTTTTGAAATCGAACGGCTTATGTTTAAACAGGTTTCTACTGAATACGAAATTTTTAATTTTTTTTTAAAACTAATCGAGTGTGGTCTTATTGGAAAGCCCTTGAAAAATGCTACCCAACCATATGATCACACTTAAAATTCGACAAGTTTTGACTTTTTTCGAATTTTTCACCTATATGGAGCTTAACTGGAAACATTTAGCAAAAAACGAATTTAAGGACATTATGTAACGTACAAAAAGAAATTTAAGTTAATACTTGACATTTTTTCCTAATACTAATAGTTTAATTAATAAAAATTATCAAAACTCCCAAAAATGCATGAAAATGCGAAAATTGTTAATTTTCAATAATTTTTCCTGGCAAACCAGTATAAGTTAGAAAAAAAAGTTACTTAACTATTTTGTAGAGAATTTTATTCTCTACACAAAGCCAGTGAAAAAATATTCAAAATCCTGTTTTTTTTTTTTTTTTTTTTTTTTTGAAAAAATCATAAGGGTACCCCCTTACGAAATTTTTTAAAAATCTGTTTTTAATTTTTTTTCTCTTAAACAAAGTATTGTAGAACAATGATTTCTTTACTGGATTATAGGACTCATTATTCCGCATTTTTCGATACCATTACCGTTTCCATACACCTAACAGTTTCTGAGAAAAAAAATAAAAACACAAAAGTAAAAAAAAAATTCTAGCGCCCAAATGGCACATGCTAGCAAATTCAGACTGGAACCATAATATAGAACCTTTTATTCTCTATCGAAGAGTATTCTTACTAAATTTCTCTAAACCTCATAGTTTCCGAGATATTAACACTTTTTTATTATTTGAATTAAAATTTATACGATTTTATATGAATGAAATCCATGATGGCCGCTACAATTCAAGATGGCCGGCCCCAAGATGGCGACTCCCGCAGCTCAGTGTATATATTAAAACAAAGACATAGGTAGCCGGAACTCAAAAACTATGCGCTTTAGAGAAAAATATTAAGAGACCAAAGTTGTCGGGAATCAAAAATGAGGACCAACCAAAAGAAAACTTATGGGTCTAAAAAACCCCTAAACATGTCACAACTTGCTTTTTATTAAATCTTATCCGAATCTAATCGTGTTTGGTATCACTGGAAAGGTCTTTTAAAATGCTATGCAATGGTATATGAAATTTTAAATTTAGGTGATTCGCTTTTGTTTTATGACCGATTTTCTATATTTTAATTGTTTTAAAAAAACCTATAGCAGTTATGAAAAAAAAGTATTTAGCTTAATTGTGTATATTCGGAAGGACTATAACCCAGCACCTGTCATTTGTTCCAAGTCTCAACAGGTTCTAAGATAAATGACTTTTTATGAAAAAATGGTCGATTGTAGACGCTTCAAGCTCGCATTATAAAATTTTTGAAAATTTTTTTTCCATAAGTACTTACAATATGTCTGTAGGTAGGGTAAGTTATATTTTTGAAATCGAACGGCTTATGTTTAAACAGGTTTCTACTGAATACGAAATTTTTAATTTTTTTTTAAAACTAATCGAGTGTGGTCTTATTGGAAAGCCCTTGAAAAATGCTACCCAACCATATGATCACACTTAAAATTCGACAAGTTTTGACTTTTTTCGAATTTTTCACCTATATGGAGCTTAACTGGAAACATTTAGCAAAAAACGAATTTAAGGACATTATGTAACGTACAAAAAGAAATTTAAGTTAATACTTGACATTTTTTCCTAATACTAATAGTTTAATTAATAAAAATTATCAAAACTCCCAAAAATGCATGAAAATGCGAAAATTGTTAATTTTCAATAATTTTTCCTGGCAAACCAGTATAAGTTAGAAAAAAAAGTTACTTAACTATTTTGTAGAGAATTTTATTCTCTACACAAAGCCAGTGAAAAAATATTCAAAATCCTGTTTTTTTTTTTTTTTTTTTTTTTTTGAAAAAATCATAAGGGTACCCCCTTACGAAATTTTTTAAAAATCTGTTTTTAATTTTTTTTCTCTTAAACAAAGTATTGTAGAACAATGATTTCTTTACTGGATTATAGGACTCATTATTCCGCATTTTTCGATACCATTACCGTTTCCATACACCTAACAGTTTCTGAGAAAAAAAATAAAAACACAAAAGTAAAAAAAAAATTCTAGCGCCCAAATGGCACATGCTAGCAAATTCAGACTGGAACCATAATATAGAACCTTTTATTCTCTATCGAAGAGTATTCTTACTAAATTTCTCTAAACCTCATAGTTTCCGAGATATTAACACTTTTTTATTATTTGAATTAAAATTTATACGATTTTATATGAATGAAATCCATGATGGCCGCTACAATTCAAGATGGCCGGCCCCAAGATGGCGACTCCCGCAGCTCAGTGTATATATTAAAACAAAGACATAGGTAGCCGGAACTCAAAAACTATGCGCTTTAGAGAAAAATATTAAGAGACCAAAGTTGTCGGGAATCAAAAATGAGGACCAACCAAAAGAAAACTTATGGGTCTAAAAAACCCCTAAACATGTCACAACTTGCTTTTTATTAAATCTTATCCGAATCTAATCGAGTTTGGTATCACTGGAAAGGTCTTTTAAAATGCTATGCAATGGTATATGAAATTTTAAATTTAGGTGATTCGCTTTTGTTTTATGACCGATTTTCTATATTTTAATTGTTTTAAAAAAACCTATAGCAGTTATGAAAAAAAAGTATTTAGCTTAATTGTGTATATTCGGAAGGACTATAACCCAGCACCTGTCATTTGTTCCAAGTCTCAACAGGTTCTAAGATAAATGACTTTTTATGAAAAAATGGTCGATTGTAGACGCTTCAAGCTCGCATTATAAAATTTTTGAAAATTTTTTTTCCATAAGTACTTACAATATGTCTGTAGGTAGGGTAAGTTATATTTTTGAAATCGAACGGCTTATGTTTAAACAGGTTTCTACTGAATACGAAATTTTTAATTTTTTTTTAAAACTAATCGAGTGTGGTCTTATTGGAAAGCCCTTGAAAAATGCTACCCAACCATATGATCACACTTAAAATTCGACAAGTTTTGACTTTTTTCGAATTTTTCACCTATATGGAGCTTAACTGGAAACATTTAGCAAAAAACGAATTTAAGGACATTATGTAACGTACAAAAAGAAATTTAAGTTAATACTTGACATTTTTTCCTAATACTAATAGTTTAATTAATAAAAATTATCAAAACTCCCAAAAATGCATGAAAATGCGAAAATTGTTAATTTTCAATAATTTTTCCTGGCAAACCAGTATAAGTTAGAAAAAAAAGTTACTTAACTATTTTGTAGAGAATTTTATTCTCTACACAAAGCCAGTGAAAAAATATTCAAAATCCTGTTTTTTTTTTTTTTTTTTTTTTTTTGAAAAAATCATAAGGGTACCCCCTTACGAAATTTTTTAAAAATCTGTTTTTAATTTTTTTTCTCTTAAACAAAGTATTGTAGAACAATGATTTCTTTACTGGATTATAGGACTCATTATTCCGCATTTTTCGATACCATTACCGTTTCCATACACCTAACAGTTTCTGAGAAAAAAAATAAAAACACAAAAGTAAAAAAAAAATTCTAGCGCCCAAATGGCACATGCTAGCAAATTCAGACTGGAACCATAATATAGAACCTTTTATTCTCTATCGAAGAGTATTCTTACTAAATTTCTCTAAACCTCATAGTTTCCGAGATATTAACACTTTTTTATTATTTGAATTAAAATTTATACGATTTTATATGAATGAAATCCATGATGGCCGCTACAATTCAAGATGGCCGGCCCCAAGATGGCGACTCCCGCAGCTCAGTGTATATATTAAAACAAAGACATAGGTAGCCGGAACTCAAAAACTATGCGCTTTAGAGAAAAATATTAAGAGACCAAAGTTGTCGGGAATCAAAAATGAGGACCAACCAAAAGAAAACTTATGGGTCTAAAAAACCCCTAAACATGTCACAACTTGCTTTTTATTAAATCTTATCCGAATCTAATCGAGTTTGGTATCACTGGAAAGGTCTTTTAAAATGCTATGCAATGGTATATGAAATTTTAAATTTAGGTGATTCGCTTTTGTTTTATGACCGATTTTCTATATTTTAATTGTTTTAAAAAAACCTATAGCAGTTATGAAAAAAAAGTATTTAGCTTAATTGTGTATATTCGGAAGGACTATAACCCAGCACCTGTCATTTGTTCCAAGTCTCAACAGGTTCTAAGATAAATGACTTTTTATGAAAAAATGGTCGATTGTAGACGCTTCAAGCTCGCATTATAAAATTTTTGAAAATTTTTTTTCCATAAGTACTTACAATATGTCTGTAGGTAGGGTAAGTTATATTTTTGAAATCGAACGGCTTATGTTTAAACAGGTTTCTACTGAATACGAAATTTTTAATTTTTTTTTAAAACTAATCGAGTGTGGTCTTATTGGAAAGCCCTTGAAAAATGCTACCCAACCATATGATCACACTTAAAATTCGACAAGTTTTGACTTTTTTCGAATTTTTCACCTATATGGAGCTTAACTGGAAACATTTAGCAAAAAACGAATTTAAGGACATTATGTAACGTACAAAAAGAAATTTAAGTTAATACTTGACATTTTTTCCTAATACTAATAGTTTAATTAATAAAAATTATCAAAACTCCCAAAAATGCATGAAAATGCGAAAATTGTTAATTTTCAATAATTTTTCCTGGCAAACCAGTATAAGTTAGAAAAAAAAGTTACTTAACTATTTTGTAGAGAATTTTATTCTCTACACAAAGCCAGTGAAAAAATATTCAAAATCCTGTTTTTTTTTTTTTTTTTTTTTTTTTGAAAAAATCATAAGGGTACCCCCTTACGAAATTTTTTAAAAATCTGTTTTTAATTTTTTTTCTCTTAAACAAAGTATTGTAGAACAATGATTTCTTTACTGGATTATAGGACTCATTATTCCGCATTTTTCGATACCATTACCGTTTCCATACACCTAACAGTTTCTGAGAAAAAAAATAAAAACACAAAAGTAAAAAAAAAATTCTAGCGCCCAAATGGCACATGCTAGCAAATTCAGACTGGAACCATAATATAGAACCTTTTATTCTCTATCGAAGAGTATTCTTACTAAATTTCTCTAAACCTCATAGTTTCCGAGATATTAACACTTTTTTATTATTTGAATTAAAATTTATACGATTTTATATGAATGAAATCCATGATGGCCGCTACAATTCAAGATGGCCGGCCCCAAGATGGCGACTCCCGCAGCTCAGTGTATATATTAAAACAAAGACATAGGTAGCCGGAACTCAAAAACTATGCGCTTTAGAGAAAAATATTAAGAGACCAAAGTTGTCGGGAATCAAAAATGAGGACCAACCAAAAGAAAACTTATGGGTCTAAAAAACCCCTAAACATGTCACAACTTGCTTTTTATTAAATCTTATCCGAATCTAATCGAGTTTGGTATCACTGGAAAGGTCTTTTAAAATGCTATGCAATGGTATATGAAATTTTAAATTTAGGTGATTCGCTTTTGTTTTATGACCAATTTTCTATATTTTAATTGTTTTAAAAAAACCTATAGCAGTTATGAAAAAAAAGTATTTAGCTTAATTGTGTATATTCGGAAGGACTATAACCCAGCACCTGTCATTTGTTCCAAGTCTCAACAGGTTCTAAGATAAATGACTTTTTATGAAAAAATGGTCGATTGTAGACGCTTCAAGCTCGCATTATAAAATTTTTGAAAATTTTTTTTCCATAAGTACTTACAATATGTCTGTAGGTAGGGTAAGTTATATTTTTGAAATCGAACGGCTTATGTTTAAACAGGTTTCTACTGAATACGAAATTTTTAATTTTTTTTTAAAACTAATCGAGTGTGGTCTTATTGGAAAGCCCTTGAAAAATGCTACCCAACCATATGATCACACTTAAAATTCGACAAGTTTTGACTTTTTTCGAATTTTTCACCTATATGGAGCTTAACTGGAAACATTTAGCAAAAAACGAATTTAAGGACATTATGTAACGTACAAAAAGAAATTTAAGTTAATACTTGACATTTTTTCCTAATACTAATAGTTTAATTAATAAAAATTATCAAAACTCCCAAAAATGCATGAAAATGCGAAAATTGTTAATTTTCAATAATTTTTCCTGGCAAACCAGTATAAGTTAGAAAAAAAAGTTACTTAACTATTTTGTAGAGAATTTTATTCTCTACACAAAGCCAGTGAAAAAATATTCAAAATCCTGTTTTTTTTTTTTTTTTTTTTTTTTTGAAAAAATCATAAGGGTACCCCCTTACGAAATTTTTTAAAAATCTGTTTTTAATTTTTTTTCTCTTAAACAAAGTATTGTAGAACAATGATTTCTTTACTGGATTATAGGACTCATTATTCCGCATTTTTCGATACCATTACCGTTTCCATACACCTAACAGTTTCTGAGAAAAAAAATAAAAACACAAAAGTAAAAAAAAAATTCTAGCGCCCAAATGGCACATGCTAGCAAATTCAGACTGGAACCATAATATAGAACCTTTTATTCTCTATCGAAGAGTATTCTTACTAAATTTCTCTAAACCTCATAGTTTCCGAGATATTAACACTTTTTTATTATTTGAATTAAAATTTATACGATTTTATATGAATGAAATCCATGATGGCCGCTACAATTCAAGATGGCCGGCCCCAAGATGGCGACTCCCGCAGCTCAGTGTATATATTAAAACAAAGACATAGGTAGCCGGAACTCAAAAACTATGCGCTTTAGAGAAAAATATTAAGAGACCAAAGTTGTCGGGAATCAAAAATGAGGACCAACCAAAAGAAAACTTATGGGTCTAAAAAACCCCTAAACATGTCACAACTTGCTTTTTATTAAATCTTATCCGAATCTAATCGAGTTTGGTATCACTGGAAAGGTCTTTTAAAATGCTATGCAATGGTATATGAAATTTTAAATTTAGGTGATTCGCTTTTGTTTTATGACCGATTTTCTATATTTTAATTGTTTTAAAAAAACCTATAGCAGTTATGAAAAAAAAGTATTTAGCTTAATTGTGTATATTCGGAAGGACTATAACCCAGCACCTGTCATTTGTTCCAAGTCTCAACAGGTTCTAAGATAAATGACTTTTTATGAAAAAATGGTCGATTGTAGACGCTTCAAGCTCGCATTATAAAATTTTTGAAAATTTTTTTTCCATAAGTACTTACAATATGTCTGTAGGTAGGGTAAGTTATATTTTTGAAATCGAACGGCTTATGTTTAAACAGGTTTCTACTGAATACGAAATTTTTAATTTTTTTTTAAAACTAATCGAGTGTGGTCTTATTGGAAAGCCCTTGAAAAATGCTACCCAACCATATGATCACACTTAAAATTCGACAAGTTTTGACTTTTTTCGAATTTTTCACCTATATGGAGCTTAACTGGAAACATTTAGCAAAAAACGAATTTAAGGACATTATGTAACGTACAAAAAGAAATTTAAGTTAATACTTGACATTTTTTCCTAATACTAATAGTTTAATTAATAAAAATTATCAAAACTCCCAAAAATGCATGAAAATGCGAAAATTGTTAATTTTCAATAATTTTTCCTGGCAAACCAGTATAAGTTAGAAAAAAAAGTTACTTAACTATTTTGTAGAGAATTTTATTCTCTACACAAAGCCAGTGAAAAAATATTCAAAATCCTGTTTTTTTTTTTTTTTTTTTTTTTTTGAAAAAATCATAAGGGTACCCCCTTACGAAATTTTTTAAAAATCTGTTTTTAATTTTTTTTCTCTTAAACAAAGTATTGTAGAACAATGATTTCTTTACTGGATTATAGGACTCATTATTCCGCATTTTTCGATACCATTACCGTTTCCATACACCTAACAGTTTCTGAGAAAAAAAATAAAAACACAAAAGTAAAAAAAAAATTCTAGCGCCCAAATGGCACATGCTAGCAAATTCAGACTGGAACCATAATATAGAACCTTTTATTCTCTATCGAAGAGTATTCTTACTAAATTTCTCTAAACCTCATAGTTTCCGAGATATTAACACTTTTTTATTATTTGAATTAAAATTTATACGATTTTATATGAATGAAATCCATGATGGCCGCTACAATTCAAGATGGCCGGCCCCAAGATGGCGACTCCCGCAGCTCAGTGTATATATTAAAACAAAGACATAGGTAGCCGGAACTCAAAAACTATGCGCTTTAGAGAAAAATATTAAGAGACCAAAGTTGTCGGGAATCAAAAATGAGGACCAACCAAAAGAAAACTTATGGGTCTAAAAAACCCCTAAACATGTCACAACTTGCTTTTTATTAAATCTTATCCGAATCTAATCGAGTTTGGTATCACTGGAAAGGTCTTTTAAAATGCTATGCAATGGTATATGAAATTTTAAATTTAGGTGATTCGCTTTTGTTTTATGACCGATTTTCTATATTTTAATTGTTTTAAAAAAACCTATAGCAGTTATGAAAAAAAAGTATTTAGCTTAATTGTGTATATTCGGAAGGACTATAACCCAGCACCTGTCATTTGTTCCAAGTCTCAACAGGTTCTAAGATAAATGACTTTTTATGAAAAAATGGTCGATTGTAGACGCTTCAAGCTCGCATTATAAAATTTTTGAAAATTTTTTTTCCATAAGTACTTACAATATGTCTGTAGGTAGGGTAAGTTATATTTTTGAAATCGAACGGCTTATGTTTAAACAGGTTTCTACTGAATACGAAATTTTTAATTTTTTTTTAAAACTAATCGAGTGTGGTCTTATTGGAAAGCCCTTGAAAAATGCTACCCAACCATATGATCACACTTAAAATTCGACAAGTTTTGACTTTTTTCGAATTTTTCACCTATATGGAGCTTAACTGGAAACATTTAGCAAAAAACGAATTTAAGGACATTATGTAACGTACAAAAAGAAATTTAAGTTAATACTTGACATTTTTTCCTAATACTAATAGTTTAATTAATAAAAATTATCAAAACTCCCAAAAATGCATGAAAATGCGAAAATTGTTAATTTTCAATAATTTTTCCTGGCAAACCAGTATAAGTTAGAAAAAAAAGTTACTTAACTATTTTGTAGAGAATTTTATTCTCTACACAAAGCCAGTGAAAAAATATTCAAAATCCTGTTTTTTTTTTTTTTTTTTTTTTTTTGAAAAAATCATAAGGGTACCCCCTTACGAAATTTTTTAAAAATCTGTTTTTAATTTTTTTTCTCTTAAACAAAGTATTGTAGAACAATGATTTCTTTACTGGATTATAGGACTCATTATTCCGCATTTTTCGATACCATTACCGTTTCCATACACCTAACAGTTTCTGAGAAAAAAAATAAAAACACAAAAGTAAAAAAAAAATTCTAGCGCCCAAATGGCACATGCTAGCAAATTCAGACTGGAACCATAATATAGAACCTTTTATTCTCTATCGAAGAGTATTCTTACTAAATTTCTCTAAACCTCATAGTTTCCGAGATATTAACACTTTTTTATTATTTGAATTAAAATTTATACGATTTTATATGAATGAAATCCATGATGGCCGCTACAATTCAAGATGGCCGGCCCCAAGATGGCGACTCCCGCAGCTCAGTGTATATATTAAAACAAAGACATAGGTAGCCGGAACTCAAAAACTATGCGCTTTAGAGAAAAATATTAAGAGACCAAAGTTGTCGGGAATCAAAAATGAGGACCAACCAAAAGAAAACTTATGGGTCTAAAAAACCCCTAAACATGTCACAACTTGCTTTTTATTAAATCTTATCCGAATCTAATCGAGTTTGGTATCACTGGAAAGGTCTTTTAAAATGCTATGCAATGGTATATGAAATTTTAAATTTAGGTGATTCGCTTTTGTTTTATGACCGATTTTCTATATTTTAATTGTTTTAAAAAAACCTATAGCAGTTATGAAAAAAAAGTATTTAGCTTAATTGTGTATATTCGGAAGGACTATAACCCAGCACCTGTCATTTGTTCCAAGTCTCAACAGGTTCTAAGATAAATGACTTTTTATGAAAAAATGGTCGATTGTAGACGCTTCAAGCTCGCATTATAAAATTTTTGAAAATTTTTTTTCCATAAGTACTTACAATATGTCTGTAGGTAGGGTAAGTTATATTTTTGAAATCGAACGGCTTATGTTTAAACAGGTTTCTACTGAATACGAAATTTTTAATTTTTTTTTAAAACTAATCGAGTGTGGTCTTATTGGAAAGCCCTTGAAAAATGCTACCCAACCATATGATCACACTTAAAATTCGACAAGTTTTGACTTTTTTCGAATTTTTCACCTATATGGAGCTTAACTGGAAACATTTAGCAAAAAACGAATTTAAGGACATTATGTAACGTACAAAAAGAAATTTAAGTTAATACTTGACATTTTTTCCTAATACTAATAGTTTAATTAATAAAAATTATCAAAACTCCCAAAAATGCATGAAAATGCGAAAATTGTTAATTTTCAATAATTTTTCCTGGCAAACCAGTATAAGTTAGAAAAAAAAGTTACTTAACTATTTTGTAGAGAATTTTATTCTCTACACAAAGCCAGTGAAAAAATATTCAAAATCCTGTTTTTTTTTTTTTTTTTTTTTTTTTGAAAAAATCATAAGGGTACCCCCTTACGAAATTTTTTAAAAATCTGTTTTTAATTTTTTTTCTCTTAAACAAAGTATTGTAGAACAATGATTTCTTTACTGGATTATAGGACTCATTATTCCGCATTTTTCGATACCATTACCGTTTCCATACACCTAACAGTTTCTGAGAAAAAAAATAAAAACACAAAAGTAAAAAAAAAATTCTAGCGCCCAAATGGCACATGCTAGCAAATTCAGACTGGAACCATAATATAGAACCTTTTATTCTCTATCGAAGAGTATTCTTACTAAATTTCTCTAAACCTCATAGTTTCCGAGATATTAACACTTTTTTATTATTTGAATTAAAATTTATACGATTTTATATGAATGAAATCCATGATGGCCGCTACAATTCAAGATGGCCGGCCCCAAGATGGCGACTCCCGCAGCTCAGTGTATATATTAAAACAAAGACATAGGTAGCCGGAACTCAAAAACTATGCGCTTTAGAGAAAAATATTAAGAGACCAAAGTTGTCGGGAATCAAAAATGAGGACCAACCAAAAGAAAACTTATGGGTCTAAAAAACCCCTAAACATGTCACAACTTGCTTTTTATTAAATCTTATCCGAATCTAATCGAGTTTGGTATCACTGGAAAGGTCTTTTAAAATGCTATGCAATGGTATATGAAATTTTAAATTTAGGTGATTCGCTTTTGTTTTATGACCGATTTTCTATATTTTAATTGTTTTAAAAAAACCTATAGCAGTTATGAAAAAAAAGTATTTAGCTTAATTGTGTATATTCGGAAGGACTATAACCCAGCACCTGTCATTTGTTCCAAGTCTCAACAGGTTCTAAGATAAATGACTTTTTATGAAAAAATGGTCGATTGTAGACGCTTCAAGCTCGCATTATAAAATTTTTGAAAATTTTTTTTCCATAAGTACTTACAATATGTCTGTAGGTAGGGTAAGTTATATTTTTGAAATCGAACGGCTTATGTTTAAACAGGTTTCTACTGAATACGAAATTTTTAATTTTTTTTTAAAACTAATCGAGTGTGGTCTTATTGGAAAGCCCTTGAAAAATGCTACCCAACCATATGATCACACTTAAAATTCGACAAGTTTTGACTTTTTTCGAATTTTTCACCTATATGGAGCTTAACTGGAAACATTTAGCAAAAAACGAATTTAAGGACATTATGTAACGTACAAAAAGAAATTTAAGTTAATACTTGACATTTTTTCCTAATACTAATAGTTTAATTAATAAAAATTATCAAAACTCCCAAAAATGCATGAAAATGCGAAAATTGTTAATTTTCAATAATTTTTCCTGGCAAACCAGTATAAGTTAGAAAAAAAAGTTACTTAACTATTTTGTAGAGAATTTTATTCTCTACACAAAGCCAGTGAAAAAATATTCAAAATCCTGTTTTTTTTTTTTTTTTTTTTTTTGAAAAAATCATAAGGGTACCCCCTTACGAAATTTTTTAAAAATCTGTTTTTAATTTTTTTTCTCTTAAACAAAGTATTGTAGAACAATGATTTCTTTACTGGATTATAGGACTCATTATTCCGCATTTTTCGATACCATTACCGTTTCCATACACCTAACAGTTTCTGAGAAAAAAAATAAAAACACAAAAGTAAAAAAAAAATTCTAGCGCCCAAATGGCACATGCTAGCAAATTCAGACTGGAACCATAATATAGAACCTTTTATTCTCTATCGAAGAGTATTCTTACTAAATTTCTCTAAACCTCATAGTTTCCGAGATATTAACACTTTTTTATTATTTGAATTAAAATTTATACGATTTTATATGAATGAAATCCATGATGGCCGCTACAATTCAAGATGGCCGGCCCCAAGATGGCGACTCCCGCAGCTCAGTGTATATATTAAAACAAAGACATAGGTAGCCGGAACTCAAAAACTATGCGCTTTAGAGAAAAATATTAAGAGACCAAAGTTGTCGGGAATCAAAAATGAGGACCAACCAAAAGAAAACTTATGGGTCTAAAAAACCCCTAAACATGTCACAACTTGCTTTTTATTAAATCTTATCCGAATCTAATCGAGTTTGGTATCACTGGAAAGGTCTTTTAAAATGCTATGCAATGGTATATGAAATTTTAAATTTAGGTGATTCGCTTTTGTTTTATGACCGATTTTCTATATTTTAATTGTTTTAAAAAAACCTATAGCAGTTATGAAAAAAAAGTATTTAGCTTAATTGTGTATATTCGGAAGGACTATAACCCAGCACCTGTCATTTGTTCCAAGTCTCAACAGGTTCTAAGATAAATGACTTTTTATGAAAAAATGGTCGATTGTAGACGCTTCAAGCTCGCATTATAAAATTTTTGAAAATTTTTTTTCCATAAGTACTTACAATATGTCTGTAGGTAGGGTAAGTTATATTTTTGAAATCGAACGGCTTATGTTTAAACAGGTTTCTACTGAATACGAAATTTTTAATTTTTTTTTAAAACTAATCGAGTGTGGTCTTATTGGAAAGCCCTTGAAAAATGCTACCCAACCATATGATCACACTTAAAATTCGACAAGTTTTGACTTTTTTCGAATTTTTCACCTATATGGAGCTTAACTGGAAACATTTAGCAAAAAACGAATTTAAGGACATTATGTAACGTACAAAAAGAAATTTAAGTTAATACTTGACATTTTTTCCTAATACTAATAGTTTAATTAATAAAAATTATCAAAACTCCCAAAAATGCATGAAAATGCGAAAATTGTTAATTTTCAATAATTTTTCCTGGCAAACCAGTATAAGTTAGAAAAAAAAGTTACTTAACTATTTTGTAGAGAATTTTATTCTCTACACAAAGCCAGTGAAAAAATATTCAAAATCCTGTTTTTTTTTTTTTTTTTTTTTTTTTTGAAAAAATCATAAGGGTACCCCCTTACGAAATTTTTTAAAAATCTGTTTTTAATTTTTTTTCTCTTAAACAAAGTATTGTAGAACAATGATTTCTTTACTGGATTATAGGACTCATTATTCCGCATTTTTCGATACCATTACCGTTTCCATACACCTAACAGTTTCTGAGAAAAAAAATAAAAACACAAAAGTAAAAAAAAAATTCTAGCGCCCAAATGGCACATGCTAGCAAATTCAGACTGGAACCATAATATAGAACCTTTTATTCTCTATCGAAGAGTATTCTTACTAAATTTCTCTAAACCTCATAGTTTCCGAGATATTAACACTTTTTTATTATTTGAATTAAAATTTATACGATTTTATATGAATGAAATCCATGATGGCCGCTACAATTCAAGATGGCCGGCCCCAAGATGGCGACTCCCGCAGCTCAGTGTATATATTAAAACAAAGACATAGGTAGCCGGAACTCAAAAACTATGCGCTTTAGAGAAAAATATTAAGAGACCAAAGTTGTCGGGAATCAAAAATGAGGACCAACCAAAAGAAAACTTATGGGTCTAAAAAACCCCTAAACATGTCACAACTTGCTTTTTATTAAATCTTATCCGAATCTAATCGAGTTTGGTATCACTGGAAAGGTCTTTTAAAATGCTATGCAATGGTATATGAAATTTTAAATTTAGGTGATTCGCTTTTGTTTTATGACCAATTTTCTATATTTTAATTGTTTTAAAAAAACCTATAGCAGTTATGAAAAAAAAGTATTTAGCTTAATTGTGTATATTCGGAAGGACTATAACCCAGCACCTGTCATTTGTTCCAAGTCTCAACAGGTTCTAAGATAAATGACTTTTTATGAAAAAATGGTCGATTGTAGACGCTTCAAGCTCGCATTATAAAATTTTTGAAAATTTTTTTTCCATAAGTACTTACAATATGTCTGTAGGTAGGGTAAGTTATATTTTTGAAATCGAACGGCTTATGTTTAAACAGGTTTCTACTGAATACGAAATTTTTAATTTTTTTTTAAAACTAATCGAGTGTGGTCTTATTGGAAAGCCCTTGAAAAATGCTACCCAACCATATGATCACACTTAAAATTCGACAAGTTTTGACTTTTTTCGAATTTTTCACCTATATGGAGCTTAACTGGAAACATTTAGCAAAAAACGAATTTAAGGACATTATGTAACGTACAAAAAGAAATTTAAGTTAATACTTGACATTTTTTCCTAATACTAATAGTTTAATTAATAAAAATTATCAAAACTCCCAAAAATGCATGAAAATGCGAAAATTGTTAATTTTCAATAATTTTTCCTGGCAAACCAGTATAAGTTAGAAAAAAAAGTTACTTAACTATTTTGTAGAGAATTTTATTCTCTACACAAAGCCAGTGAAAAAATATTCAAAATCCTGTTTTTTTTTTTTTTTTTTTTTTTTTTTTGAAAAAATCATAAGGGTACCCCCTTACGAAATTTTTTAAAAATCTGTTTTTAATTTTTTTTCTCTTAAACAAAGTATTGTAGAACAATGATTTCTTTACTGGATTATAGGACTCATTATTCCGCATTTTTCGATACCATTACCGTTTCCATACACCTAACAGTTTCTGAGAAAAAAAATAAAAACACAAAAGTAAAAAAAAAATTCTAGCGCCCAAATGGCACATGCTAGCAAATTCAGACTGGAACCATAATATAGAACCTTTTATTCTCTATCGAAGAGTATTCTTACTAAATTTCTCTAAACCTCATAGTTTCCGAGATATTAACACTTTTTTATTATTTGAATTAAAATTTATACGATTTTATATGAATGAAATCCATGATGGCCGCTACAATTCAAGATGGCCGGCCCCAAGATGGCGACTCCCGCAGCTCAGTGTATATATTAAAACAAAGACATAGGTAGCCGGAACTCAAAAACTATGCGCTTTAGAGAAAAATATTAAGAGACCAAAGTTGTCGGGAATCAAAAATGAGGACCAACCAAAAGAAAACTTATGGGTCTAAAAAACCCCTAAACATGTCACAACTTGCTTTTTATTAAATCTTATCCGAATCTAATCGTGTTTGGTATCACTGGAAAGGTCTTTTAAAATGCTATGCAATGGTATATGAAATTTTAAATTTAGGTGATTCGCTTTTGTTTTATGACCGATTTTCTATATTTTAATTGTTTTAAAAAAACCTATAGCAGTTATGAAAAAAAAGTATTTAGCTTAATTGTGTATATTCGGAAGGACTATAACCCAGCACCTGTCATTTGTTCCAAGTCTCAACAGGTTCTAAGATAAATGACTTTTTATGAAAAAATGGTCGATTGTAGACGCTTCAAGCTCGCATTATAAAATTTTTGAAAATTTTTTTTCCATAAGTACTTACAATATGTCTGTAGGTAGGGTAAGTTATATTTTTGAAATCGAACGGCTTATGTTTAAACAGGTTTCTACTGAATACGAAATTTTTAATTTTTTTTTAAAACTAATCGAGTGTGGTCTTATTGGAAAGCCCTTGAAAAATGCTACCCAACCATATGATCACACTTAAAATTCGACAAGTTTTGACTTTTTTCGAATTTTTCACCTATATGGAGCTTAACTGGAAACATTTAGCAAAAAACGAATTTAAGGACATTATGTAACGTACAAAAAGAAATTTAAGTTAATACTTGACATTTTTTCCTAATACTAATAGTTTAATTAATAAAAATTATCAAAACTCCCAAAAATGCATGAAAATGCGAAAATTGTTAATTTTCAATAATTTTTCCTGGCAAACCAGTATAAGTTAGAAAAAAAAGTTACTTAACTATTTTGTAGAGAATTTTATTCTCTACACAAAGCCAGTGAAAAAATATTCAAAATCCTGTTTTTTTTTTTTTTTTTTTTTTTTTTTTGAAAAAATCATAAGGGTACCCCCTTACGAAATTTTTTAAAAATCTGTTTTTAATTTTTTTTCTCTTAAACAAAGTATTGTAGAACAATGATTTCTTTACTGGATTATAGGACTCATTATTCCGCATTTTTCGATACCATTACCGTTTCCATACACCTAACAGTTTCTGAGAAAAAAAATAAAAACACAAAAGTAAAAAAAAAATTCTAGCGCCCAAATGGCACATGCTAGCAAATTCAGACTGGAACCATAATATAGAACCTTTTATTCTCTATCGAAGAGTATTCTTACTAAATTTCTCTAAACCTCATAGTTTCCGAGATATTAACACTTTTTTATTATTTGAATTAAAATTTATACGATTTTATATGAATGAAATCCATGATGGCCGCTACAATTCAAGATGGCCGGCCCCAAGATGGCGACTCCCGCAGCTCAGTGTATATATTAAAACAAAGACATAGGTAGCCGGAACTCAAAAACTATGCGCTTTAGAGAAAAATATTAAGAGACCAAAGTTGTCGGGAATCAAAAATGAGGACCAACCAAAAGAAAACTTATGGGTCTAAAAAACCCCTAAACATGTCACAACTTGCTTTTTATTAAATCTTATCCGAATCTAATCGAGTTTGGTATCACTGGAAAGGTCTTTTAAAATGCTATGCAATGGTATATGAAATTTTAAATTTAGGTGATTCGCTTTTGTTTTATGACCAATTTTCTATATTTTAATTGTTTTAAAAAAACCTATAGCAGTTATGAAAAAAAAGTATTTAGCTTAATTGTGTATATTCGGAAGGACTATAACCCAGCACCTGTCATTTGTTCCAAGTCTCAACAGGTTCTAAGATAAATGACTTTTTATGAAAAAATGGTCGATTGTAGACGCTTCAAGCTCGCATTATAAAATTTTTGAAAATTTTTTTTCCATAAGTACTTACAATATGTCTGTAGGTAGGGTAAGTTATATTTTTGAAATCGAACGGCTTATGTTTAAACAGGTTTCTACTGAATACGAAATTTTTAATTTTTTTTTAAAACTAATCGAGTGTGGTCTTATTGGAAAGCCCTTGAAAAATGCTACCCAACCATATGATCACACTTAAAATTCGACAAGTTTTGACTTTTTTCGAATTTTTCACCTATATGGAGCTTAACTGGAAACATTTAGCAAAAAACGAATTTAAGGACATTATGTAACGTACAAAAAGAAATTTAAGTTAATACTTGACATTTTTTCCTAATACTAATAGTTTAATTAATAAAAATTATCAAAACTCCCAAAAATGCATGAAAATGCGAAAATTGTTAATTTTCAATAATTTTTCCTGGCAAACCAGTATAAGTTAGAAAAAAAAGTTACTTAACTATTTTGTAGAGAATTTTATTCTCTACACAAAGCCAGTGAAAAAATATTCAAAATCCTGTTTTTTTTTTTTTTTTTTTTTTTTGAAAAAATCATAAGGGTACCCCCTTACGAAATTTTTTAAAAATCTGTTTTTAATTTTTTTTCTCTTAAACAAAGTATTGTAGAACAATGATTTCTTTACTGGATTATAGGACTCATTATTCCGCATTTTTCGATACCATTACCGTTTCCATACACCTAACAGTTTCTGAGAAAAAAAATAAAAACACAAAAGTAAAAAAAAAATTCTAGCGCCCAAATGGCACATGCTAGCAAATTCAGACTGGAACCATAATATAGAACCTTTTATTCTCTATCGAAGAGTATTCTTACTAAATTTCTCTAAACCTCATAGTTTCCGAGATATTAACACTTTTTTATTATTTGAATTAAAATTTATACGATTTTATATGAATGAAATCCATGATGGCCGCTACAATTCAAGATGGCCGGCCCCAAGATGGCGACTCCCGCAGCTCAGTGTATATATTAAAACAAAGACATAGGTAGCCGGAACTCAAAAACTATGCGCTTTAGAGAAAAATATTAAGAGACCAAAGTTGTCGGGAATCAAAAATGAGGACCAACCAAAAGAAAACTTATGGGTCTAAAAAACCCCTAAACATGTCACAACTTGCTTTTTATTAAATCTTATCCGAATCTAATCGAGTTTGGTATCACTGGAAAGGTCTTTTAAAATGCTATGCAATGGTATATGAAATTTTAAATTTAGGTGATTCGCTTTTGTTTTATGACCAATTTTCTATATTTTAATTGTTTTAAAAAAACCTATAGCAGTTATGAAAAAAAAGTATTTAGCTTAATTGTGTATATTCGGAAGGACTATAACCCAGCACCTGTCATTTGTTCCAAGTCTCAACAGGTTCTAAGATAAATGACTTTTTATGAAAAAATGGTCGATTGTAGACGCTTCAAGCTCGCATTATAAAATTTTTGAAAATTTTTTTTCCATAAGTACTTACAATATGTCTGTAGGTAGGGTAAGTTATATTTTTGAAATCGAACGGCTTATGTTTAAACAGGTTTCTACTGAATACGAAATTTTTAATTTTTTTTTAAAACTAATCGAGTGTGGTCTTATTGGAAAGCCCTTGAAAAATGCTACCCAACCATATGATCACACTTAAAATTCGACAAGTTTTGACTTTTTTCGAATTTTTCACCTATATGGAGCTTAACTGGAAACATTTAGCAAAAAACGAATTTAAGGACATTATGTAACGTACAAAAAGAAATTTAAGTTAATACTTGACATTTTTTCCTAATACTAATAGTTTAATTAATAAAAATTATCAAAACTCCCAAAAATGCATGAAAATGCGAAAATTGTTAATTTTCAATAATTTTTCCTGGCAAACCAGTATAAGTTAGAAAAAAAAGTTACTTAACTATTTTGTAGAGAATTTTATTCTCTACACAAAGCCAGTGAAAAAATATTCAAAATCCTGTTTTTTTTTTTTTTTTTTTTTTTTTTTGAAAAAATCATAAGGGTACCCCCTTACGAAATTTTTTAAAAATCTGTTTTTAATTTTTTTTCTCTTAAACAAAGTATTGTAGAACAATGATTTCTTTACTGGATTATAGGACTCATTATTCCGCATTTTTCGATACCATTACCGTTTCCATACACCTAACAGTTTCTGAGAAAAAAAATAAAAACACAAAAGTAAAAAAAAAATTCTAGCGCCCAAATGGCACATGCTAGCAAATTCAGACTGGAACCATAATATAGAACCTTTTATTCTCTATCGAAGAGTATTCTTACTAAATTTCTCTAAACCTCATAGTTTCCGAGATATTAACACTTTTTTATTATTTGAATTAAAATTTATACGATTTTATATGAATGAAATCCATGATGGCCGCTACAATTCAAGATGGCCGGCCCCAAGATGGCGACTCCCGCAGCTCAGTGTATATATTAAAACAAAGACATAGGTAGCCGGAACTCAAAAACTATGCGCTTTAGAGAAAAATATTAAGAGACCAAAGTTGTCGGGAATCAAAAATGAGGACCAACCAAAAGAAAACTTATGGGTCTAAAAAACCCCTAAACATGTCACAACTTGCTTTTTATTAAATCTTATCCGAATCTAATCGAGTTTGGTATCACTGGAAAGGTCTTTTAAAATGCTATGCAATGGTATATGAAATTTTAAATTTAGGTGATTCGCTTTTGTTTTATGACCAATTTTCTATATTTTAATTGTTTTAAAAAAACCTATAGCAGTTATGAAAAAAAAGTATTTAGCTTAATTGTGTATATTCGGAAGGACTATAACCCAGCACCTGTCATTTGTTCCAAGTCTCAACAGGTTCTAAGATAAATGACTTTTTATGAAAAAATGGTCGATTGTAGACGCTTCAAGCTCGCATTATAAAATTTTTGAAAATTTTTTTTCCATAAGTACTTACAATATGTCTGTAGGTAGGGTAAGTTATATTTTTGAAATCGAACGGCTTATGTTTAAACAGGTTTCTACTGAATACGAAATTTTTAATTTTTTTTTAAAACTAATCGAGTGTGGTCTTATTGGAAAGCCCTTGAAAAATGCTACCCAACCATATGATCACACTTAAAATTCGACAAGTTTTGACTTTTTTCGAATTTTTCACCTATATGGAGCTTAACTGGAAACATTTAGCAAAAAACGAATTTAAGGACATTATGTAACGTACAAAAAGAAATTTAAGTTAATACTTGACATTTTTTCCTAATACTAATAGTTTAATTAATAAAAATTATCAAAACTCCCAAAAATGCATGAAAATGCGAAAATTGTTAATTTTCAATAATTTTTCCTGGCAAACCAGTATAAGTTAGAAAAAAAAGTTACTTAACTATTTTGTAGAGAATTTTATTCTCTACACAAAGCCAGTGAAAAAATATTCAAAATCCTGTTTTTTTTTTTTTTTTTTTTTTTTTTTGAAAAAATCATAAGGGTACCCCCTTACGAAATTTTTTAAAAATCTGTTTTTAATTTTTTTTCTCTTAAACAAAGTATTGTAGAACAATGATTTCTTTACTGGATTATAGGACTCATTATTCCGCATTTTTCGATACCATTACCGTTTCCATACACCTAACAGTTTCTGAGAAAAAAAATAAAAACACAAAAGTAAAAAAAAAATTCTAGCGCCCAAATGGCACATGCTAGCAAATTCAGACTGGAACCATAATATAGAACCTTTTATTCTCTATCGAAGAGTATTCTTACTAAATTTCTCTAAACCTCATAGTTTCCGAGATATTAACACTTTTTTATTATTTGAATTAAAATTTATACGATTTTATATGAATGAAATCCATGATGGCCGCTACAATTCAAGATGGCCGGCCCCAAGATGGCGACTCCCGCAGCTCAGTGTATATATTAAAACAAAGACATAGGTAGCCGGAACTCAAAAACTATGCGCTTTAGAGAAAAATATTAAGAGACCAAAGTTGTCGGGAATCAAAAATGAGGACCAACCAAAAGAAAACTTATGGGTCTAAAAAACCCCTAAACATGTCACAACTTGCTTTTTATTAAATCTTATCCGAATCTAATCGAGTTTGGTATCACTGGAAAGGTCTTTTAAAATGCTATGCAATGGTATATGAAATTTTAAATTTAGGTGATTCGCTTTTGTTTTATGACCAATTTTCTATATTTTAATTGTTTTAAAAAAACCTATAGCAGTTATGAAAAAAAAGTATTTAGCTTAATTGTGTATATTCGGAAGGACTATAACCCAGCACCTGTCATTTGTTCCAAGTCTCAACAGGTTCTAAGATAAATGACTTTTTATGAAAAAATGGTCGATTGTAGACGCTTCAAGCTCGCATTATAAAATTTTTGAAAATTTTTTTTCCATAAGTACTTACAATATGTCTGTAGGTAGGGTAAGTTATATTTTTGAAATCGAACGGCTTATGTTTAAACAGGTTTCTACTGAATACGAAATTTTTAATTTTTTTTTAAAACTAATCGAGTGTGGTCTTATTGGAAAGCCCTTGAAAAATGCTACCCAACCATATGATCACACTTAAAATTCGACAAGTTTTGACTTTTTTCGAATTTTTCACCTATATGGAGCTTAACTGGAAACATTTAGCAAAAAACGAATTTAAGGACATTATGTAACGTACAAAAAGAAATTTAAGTTAATACTTGACATTTTTTCCTAATACTAATAGTTTAATTAATAAAAATTATCAAAACTCCCAAAAATGCATGAAAATGCGAAAATTGTTAATTTTCAATAATTTTTCCTGGCAAACCAGTATAAGTTAGAAAAAAAAGTTACTTAACTATTTTGTAGAGAATTTTATTCTCTACACAAAGCCAGTGAAAAAATATTCAAAATCCTGTTTTTTTTTTTTTTTTTTTTTTTTTTTTAAGTCGCTGACCTTTAAAGCGCGCATGCCCGAACAGAAGTGTAACAAAGCTGTTGCATTGTGGATATGTAACTAAACTCTTATTCTCGTTTATTAGCGATATCTTCTGTTTGTGCCATAAATTTGGTACTTTGGTGGCATATAAGACGGTTCCTAGCCCCCCCCCCCCCCGCACCTAACCCTGCCAATCGATTCACTGTAACTCTGTTGGAAATGTAAACTCGGTGTCCAGTATTTTTGGGCATGTAAAAAGCTTCTATACAGCTATAAAATTTGTTACAGGGATACAAAGAAAATCTCTTCTTATTACAATATATTACAATTTTTGCTTTCCTTGTCTCTTTGCATTACTTTCCTTGTCTCTTTGAATTACTTGCATTATGGATATGTAAGTGAACATTCATTTGCGTTTATTTGCGATATCTTCTGTTTGTGCCATAAAATTAACACTTTGGTGGCATATAAGACGGTTCCTAACCCCCCCCCCGCACCTAACCCTGCTAATCGTTTCACTGTAACTCTGTTGGAAATGTAAACTCGGTGTCCAGCATTTGTGGGCATGTAAACAGCTCTTTGTCGTAAAAGTTTTGTTACAGGGATACATGCAAAATCTCTTCTAATTGTTATAATATATTACTATCATATTACTATTCTTTTCTCTTTACATTACTTTTTGTGTTCGTAACTAACCTAACTCTGATCTTTGTAGAATAGATATGTAAGTCATTTTTTGTTTGTGATATTTTTTATTCGCTCCAGAATTTTATCAACTTGGAAGTATATCGGTTGATTCTTATCTCTCCCGCACCTAATCCTGCTATCAGTTTTTCCTTAACCCTACTGAAAATGTCCGCACCAATATTTGAGCATGTAATACCTAATAATTATTGATACATAATTAATTAATACATAATTAATTAATACATAATAATTAGAATTAAATTATACAAATTTTTAATAAAATATAATGTATTTAATGTAATTAGAAAACATTTGAAGAATAATTTTTACCGCATTAAATTTTTCAAAATTAAATAATTAATTATTAAATTTCGTAATTTTTTAAAACAAAAAATAAATAAATATATAATTAATTATGTACACAATTGTAATTTGCTATAAATTTATTTTGAAAATAAATATTATTTTATTACTTTTTTTAAATATGTAATGCAAATTCTAATTTTTATTTATTACACAATGATTACGTAAATAAACCAACAAAACATTACAATCAAATTCACACTTTAATTTTAATAAATATATATTTTTAAAATAAACACATTTGAAATAAAATCAAATTTATAATATATATTTCAAATATTCACTTATAAATATTCTATTTTATTTTACATACTCCTTAGTAAACATCAATTTTATTATATATTAATAATAATAATAACTAATACGCCACATTTGAACAAGATGTTGCGCGGTATAATTAATAAAAATTAGTAATACATCATTGTATGATTAAAATATTTGTAATAATATTAATTTTTGTTTATACGCTGTTTCGCCTAATGTTTCGGCCCGTCCTGTGGTCTGCCCGCCCTGCGGTCTGCCCGACCTGCGGTCTGTCCGGCCTGCGGTCTGCCCGCCCTGCGATCTGCCCGCTATGCGGTCTACCCGCCCAGCGGTCTACCTACTATGCGTTCTGCCTATTATGCGTTCTGCCACGCGTCACTAGTAAACATTAAACCATTCCAAATTGTAAATTTGTGAAATACACTTTCAAATATTAATTTTGTTGTGAATAAAAATTCTATATATCACATATTAGCTAATTACATACCTTGAAATATCTCAATTAATTCGAGGACTTCCCATGATATTAAAATGTTTCTTGTAGTTTCATCCATTTCACAATAATATTACTAATTTTATCACTTATTTGTATTTTTACTACTTTCAATTTGAACTTTT